>JBBYHO010000016.1:10125770-10144146 GCA_038382025.1 Adansonia gregorii
AAAAAGCCAAAGAATGCAGCATCATGAGTATTTTGAGTTAAAAGGTTTTCTTATTGGGCTAACATTGGGAGTTTTGACGTTTGCAAACGCCCAAAAAGTGGTTCAATCATAACATCCAAAAGCTCATTTATATTTGATATATTACTAGTATGTAAAAATATACAATAAAAGTACATACTACAATGAAACTTAATGGATGAATAAAATCTTTTGAAATCTTTAAAAATAATTAAAAATAATTATATTTTTTTAATATGTAGTATCACATAATTTATTGTGAGTGTATTAAATGTTAAAGTTTTTTTATTATTTTCTAAGTTCTTTAAATTACAGCCTTATTTTTTCAACTCTTTATTCTTTTTATAATAATTCTGTTTGACTTTTTTGTTTGATATATATTTAAAAATAAATATAAAATATAATTTTTTAAATATATAAAAAAAATTAAAAATTCAACACACTTGTGCTAACCATATATTTGTAATTGTATTCGATACTCATTTCGAATTCAAAAATATAAATTTTAATTATATTTTTTTTATTTAGATTGAAATGAAAGTTCTAATTTAGAAGAAAAGAAATAGAGAGTTCCAAGCTTAACTATATTAACTAATTAACCGTTTGTTTTTTATTATTATTTTTCCTTAAACGACATCTGGATTTTATTGACTTCATGGTAAACCATTGTCATCTTTAATCCAATTATACTCATCTTATAGTTATAGATGTTTCTTTTATTTTTTTTTCCTCCGAAACTCAAAAGTTACAACCAAAAAAAAAAAACAGACGCGTGTACATGCTGCTAAATCAAATCAAAAAAGTTTAAAATGTTTTTGTTAATACTTTTCATCACAACTGGATTCAAGACCCCCCCGCTTTCGCGGAGGTTCTTTCAATTTTTTTCATAAATCTTTTAATTAAATAATTATTTAAATTATAATAATATTAAAATAATTATATTTTACTAATAATGAAAATTAAATTTGATAATTGTTTAAGATTAAATATGAATCTTAAATCTACCTATGAATTAAAATGCAATCAACCTATTTAAATACATAATTTAAAAATAAAATCAAAAAAGATTTTTTTTTAAGCATTTGAGGTACATATACTAAATTAATCCACTAGTAAATATGTAGACCAATTTTTTAATACAATATTTAAAAAAAATTCTAAGCAAATGGGTATCTAATTAAAGAGACCCTAAATTGATCGTAGTAATCGTGAGAGCAATTACTTTACTTACCTCATTTAAAATTACAATAAAATAAATTTATTTTTAAACTATTTTACCTAATGTATTGAAAATGGATTTTAAAAATCGATTTGCAAATTATCAAAAATATATTATTAAAAATAAAATGAAGAACTTAAATTTTTAAAAAAAAAACTAAAGAGAATTAATAAAAGCACTTTAAATACATTATTAAAAATAAAATAAAAAATTTAAACCTTAAAAAAATAAAAATAATTAATAAATAATTAATAAAAAAACTAAAAATAATTAATAACTAGGTTGGATATTGATCCTAAATTAATGTTAATTTATCATGAGAATCAACCTCTTTAATTACATCATTTAAAAATAAAATAAAATAAAATAAAATATGTTTAATATTTTAAAATAAACTAAATATAAATTTTAAATTAACTTGTGAATTATAATGCAGATAGCTTTTCAAATAAAATAAAAGTTAAAATTAAAAACCTAAAAGAAAAAAATGGGAGACAAAAACTTTAAAAAAAAAAAAAAGCATGCCACTTATCAGCAAAGAACTGAACACGCGGTCAACTTAGAATCCTTAAGGGATTTTTGTTCCAACATTCCACAATAGATTAGTTATTGTCTCACTATTATTCAACAACTTGTTATGTTCATATTTTTTAAAATATTTGGATGTTTCTATTTTCCCTTTGTGTTATATATATATATATATATATATGTATATGTAAAGAGGAGATGTAGTTTTGAGTTTGAAAAAAAGATGTGAAATGTTTGGATCCGAATCTTTAAGTTATTGATTAATATTTTTTAAAAGTAATTGTAAGATTAATTACACTAAAGTTTATATTTAGTTTTTTTTTTTCATTTTCACATTGATTTACATGTTATGAAAATGTATCATTTAGATGAAAATAAAATAGATAAGATCGAATCGAGTCACTTACTTTTAAATATTTTTATTTAAAAAATTAAATTATTTTAAGTTTAAAACATTGTATCTCACATTTGAATTTATTATTTAAATTCAAATCTTTAAAATTTGAACAATTTGTTAACCTTTTAATTCAAATAAAATCTAAATTTGAATCATTTAGAATTGTTTGAATTCCAATATCAAGAGTTCAAAGTTAAATGGACTGAAATCATTGCTAATCAAATTGAATTTGATTAAATTTGAAATCATATTAGTCAAGTAAAAAAATTTTTAACCCAATTTCCAATTTTACCAATCCTTTGTTATCTAGGACCAATTTTGTTGCCTCAAAAGTATAAGTTAATTTGATTTGTGCATCAAATACAAAGAAAAGGGCGTGGTGTGAAAATAAATTGACAAAAATATATTTTTTATTTCCATTCGAAACTTTGACGTACACAGTCACAGTATTGACTCGTCCAATACTAAATGTTGTCGAACACGCTAAAAAGAAAATTCGAAAGGAACCATTCAAAAGTCCAAATGCTAAAAGGCGGAGAAGATCTGAAGATATGCGGGAATTATGGTCCTCTCCTCATACAATTTTTATATATAAATTTTATTATATATATATATATATATATATACACGTATATGAGTTTTAGTTTGTCCGATTAATTCAGGAGTGGAGTGCCATTAATATGATTGATTTGACCCTTTCATAATTTTTTGACTTCCTCAATATTATAGTTTAAAAATATAATGAAATCTTCCTCCAAAAATAAATAAATAAATAAATAATGAAATCTAAGAATTGGGATTGACCCTTTCAAAAGTATTTGATTCTTTTAGATCTTTTGTTTGCATGTTCAATGGGTACCTCTAACCTAAGCTTTTAATTTTTTTTTTTCGGTATCATATTTTATGTTGATATTATTATTAAAATTTTTAAATAAATTTAAAATTATTGACCTAAAATTATATTAATTCAATTAAATAAATTATTAAAAAATCAAAACTAACATAAAATTATTTATATATATTTTTAAATTTTTTATTATTTAAGAACTTGTAAAAGACTAATCACTTTTATGATAAAAATTATGAATTTCTAAAATAAAAACCACTTAAATAATCTCTATTAAAAAAAAAGCTCATCGACGTTACGAGCATATCAAATTCTAGTTATAAATTATTTTTTTGAGCAAGTTTTACGTCGATAACAATTTAATTAGGGAATTTATAAAAAATAAAAAAAATTATAATATCAAATGACAAAAAAATGTATTAATATTATTGAATTTTTTATAAAATATTTTTTTCTGAGTAAATTATTTTTCTCCAATCTCTAATTCACAAGGCAAAAAATACTCAGAAAAAAGTTTACGAAATAAAGGAAGGAAAAGAAACAAAATACCCCCCCCAAAAAAAAACAATTAGTAGCATTTTACCCGCTGTACCAAATAAAAGAATCATCAGAAAAAGGCAATATAGGCCGTTCATCTTGCAGACATAAATGCCTGGTAAACAACGGTTGTGATCAGTGGATTACAGGAACTGTAACAGCAAACAACCGTATATGATTAGGCACCGAAGTCTGACAGAAAAAGCAATTCCCATTCATCAAATTCTTTTTGGGGTTTGTGTGTTTGGAGTATTTTCTTCCTCTATCGATCGTCGTCTTCGCATAAGTTTATCTCCCTCAATTTGTCAGGTTAATAAACAATTAGTAAAATTTTATAGTTACTGAAAGGATTTTGAGGTTTCTGATTTTATCTTCAACAATTAGGGTTTTCTGCAGAATTTAATCATTTAATTTTTTTTTAAATTTTTTTAATTTGTTGTTCCCGTAGTTAGGGTTCTTGGGTTCGGCGGGCTAATTGATTGTTGTTGAGGTTGAAGAAAATGTGGGCTGCTTCATGCCTTGCATCGTGTTGTGCGGCGTGCGCCTGCGATGCGTGCCGCTCGGTGGTTTCCGGGATTAGCAGGAGGTCTGCAAGGATCGCCTATTGTGGACTATTTGCCCTTTCTCTGATTGTTTCGTGGATACTACGTGAGGTTGCCGCCCCTCTCATGGAGCAGCTCCCTTGTAAGCTTCGATCAAATTTTCCTTTTTATTTTATTTTTATTATTGCTAAATTTATTTGATTTCTTTGTATTGCTTGTTATTCCAAGCATAATTTGTTTGTTTTAAGACTCCAATACAAATATCTTGTTTTATGTTGAACTGAGCGAATGTTGACTGGAAAATAGTAAAGAGTATTCTAGCATTAGCGTATTCAATGGGCAGAGAAGTCGAATTCTTTAGGCTTTGATTTTGTGACACAGTCGTTTGTCTGATGAGCATCGCCTTGGACTGAACTAAATGCATTTTAAACATGCTTTCCTAATGTATCAGGTCTTCTAGAGAATCTGAAGAATGCTTTAATTTCCATGTGAATCTGGACATTATCTACCATTCACCATGTTTGATGCTATGATTCTGGTATATGTGAATTAAAAAAAGTTTCCTGGAAGAATTGTGTTGCAAGGTGGAGATGATAGGAATAGCTAGAACACAAAAGAATTGAAAATCTTCGAGAAAGATAGACGTTGTGGAGAGATTTAGGCTCCAAAAAGAAACCTTTTAGATAGAATAATAAAAGAATAATTGAATACATTGTAGCAACTACCTAAGTGCATTTAAATAGGCTAGAACACTTAATTGTTAATTCTCCTGCATCATTCTCCCCCGGTTGAAAGATTAGTAATATCTTTAGAAAAGAACTTAGCCGCCTCTTCACACATTTCTGGATCAACTTTCCTCAATTGTTCCTTCGAAGTTCAAGTACTTTCACAAGCTGGTTTTCCTAGCCATTTTATTAGGAACCTTCGATAAGTATTTCCTTTCGTAGATTTCACTTCCTTGACATTGAGAACTTCTTGAACAATGTCACCTTGCTTGGTAGGAAGCTGGCCAACTTGTTCAGCAACTGTATTTGGTTCTTCCCCATTAAATCCTTCAAATTGGTGCAAATCTGAGACATTAAAAATAAGATTCCTCTGCAAGTCAGTAGGCAACTTCAATAAATAGGCATTCAAACCTAACTTTTTAAGCACCGTACATGGCCCAAACTTCTTAACTTATGATAGGCACCTTTATGAAACCTTTCTTTCCTCAAGTAAACAAATGATAGGCACCTGTACGAAACCTTTCTTTCCTCAAGTAAACAAACACCCAATCTCCTTCTTTAAATTCCTTCAAGTGCCTATGCTGATTAGTTGCATTAGCCTATGCTGCATTGCTAGCTTTCAATGCATTTTGAACTTCCTTATGAATGCTGCAAATGTATTCAGCAAAGCTTCCCCATCATCACTCACCCTAGCTTCTTGGTGTAAAGGCACCAAGTTAAGCACATGTTGGTTTAAGGCCACAAGCAACCTCAAAGGGTGTCTTCTTGATAGTTTGATTAACTGAATTGTTGTAAGCAAACTCAGCTTGCGGAATAATTGAATCCCAACCCTTCACATGATTTCTGACCAAACACCTTAGCAAGTTTCCCAAACTATGATTAACAGCTTCAATCTGACCATCCGTTTGAGGATGACATGTGCTAGAATAGTTCAAATTTGTCCCCATTTTATGCCACAAAATCCTCCAAAAATGCCCTAAAAGCTTAGCATCTCCATCAGAAACAATAGATGTTGGAAATCCATGCAAACATATTACTTCCTTGAAAAATAAATCAACAATGTGAGAGGCATTTTGCTGTTTTAGAACAAGAAATGAAATGGGCCATCTTAGAGAATCTATCTATGACTACAAAGATAGTCGTACCCCTTTGACATCTTCGGCAAACCCAACACAAAATCCATACTCAAATGAATCTAAGGTGAATTTGTTTATGGTAATGGAGTATACAGCCTTGTATTTTGAGAATTTCCCTTACCAAATTGAGAAATAGCATCGCCTTACAAACCTGCTCACATCCTTTAACATATGAGGCCAAAAATAGCAATTTGCGACCAAAGCCATTGTTTTGTCTCGGCCAAAATGTTCACCCAGTCCATTCCCATGAAGATCTCTTATGATCTGTTCTCGGAATGATCCCTCAGGAATGCATAACTGATTACCCTTGAATAGATACATGTCATGCAATCTGTATGGCAGCTTATCTATTGCTTTTGGACCTTGCAAATCTTTCACCACCTGACTGAAATAGGGATTTGTTTGATATTGGTTTTTGAACTCCTCAAATCCAACAACATGAAAGCTCATTATGGTTAAAATCAAAGATCGCCTACTCAAAGCATCTGCAACTACATTTGTTTTTCTTGTTTTATACTTCAAAGAGAAATTAAACTTATCTGAAAAAGAACTCCATCTAACGGGACGACTATTGAGTTTCTTTTGAGAGCTCAGATACTTCAATGCTTGATGGTTTGTATAAACAACAGACTCCCTATAAGTCAAATAATTTTGCCAGTGTTGGATTGCTCTAACCAAAGCATAGAACTCTAAATCGTAATTAGAGTTCCTGCATTTAGCATTGGATAACATTTCACTGAAAAATTCCAAAGGCCTCCCCTCTTGACTAAGAACAGCCCCAATACCATTTTGAGAAGCATCACAGTCTACAACAGAAGTTTATTAAAATCTGGTAATGCTAGAACAAGTGCTTTGGTCATGAGTACCTTGATGTATTGAAAAGCCTTTTGAGCAAAATTTGTCCGCTTGAAACTATCACTCTTCAAAATTTCAATAATAGGACTGGTAACAGCATTGAAATTTCTTATAAATCTCCTAAAAAATGAAGCTAACCCATGGAAACTTCTAACCTCAACAAAAGACTATGGTGCTGGCCAGCCCTTGATCGCTTGACCCTTTTCAAGATTCGGTTTCAGCCCTTCTTCAGAAACAATAAAGCCCAGAAACACAACCTCAGTTCGTAAAAATGAGCACTTCTTTAAATTTACATAGAGCTTCTGCTTTTGCAACACCTCCAAAACTTGCCATAAATACTGTAAATGCTTTTCCTTACTCAAACTATAACTAGAATATCATCAAAATACATAACAACAAAAGATTGTTAGAAGGGTTTAAATACCTCAGTCATGGCTTGCATGAATGTACTAGGGGCATTAGATAGGCCGAAAGGTATTACTAACCATTCATACAAGCCTTCAGGAGTCTTAAAAGCAGTCTTCCATTGATCTCCCTCTCTCAATCTGATTTGATGATACCCGTTCCTTAAATCAATTTTAGAAAATACCTTGGACCCCGCCAATTGATCAAACATGTCCTTTAATCGAGGAATGGGAAACCGATACTTGATCGTAATCTTGTTTATAGCTCTGCTGACAACATACATCTGCCAAGATCCATCCTTCTTTGGAGCTAGTAGAGTTGGGCAAGCACATGTACTTTTGCTTTCGCGCACCAGAATTTTCCTCATCAAGTCCTCAACCTATTTTTGAATTTCCATTGCTAAACTGGTGGCATTTGATATGCTAGCAAATTTGGTAAAGATACTTCAGGCACCAAATCTATAGCATGTTGAATGCTTTTCATGGGTGGTAGCCCCTGCGGCAAACTGTCACCAACCAAGTCAGTAAACTCCTCTAACAATCTTTGAATTTCCTTAGGCTGTTCCTACAAATTTCCCTCTTTAGTGATATTTATTATTTTGCTGACCATAGCAAATACAACCCCTAATTCTCTACTTTCATTCACCAACTCTTCAGCCTTTAAAAGCTCATTCAATTTGTTAGTCTTGTGCGTCATTACTTCCTTTTGAGGATGCAACGTATACTTTCTTCCACCTCTATGGAAAGAATAAGTATTTTCTTTTGTTGAATGCTGCATATCATGATCAAATAACCAAGGTCGGCCCAAAAGAATATGACACGCATCCATTTGTACCACATTGTAGAACGCCTCATCATCCACATTACTGCCCATAGTAAACCTGACTAAGCGTTGGAATTTTGCAGGTATCTCAAATCCCATCTTAACCCATTGAATCTTATACGGATAAGGATGTTTTTCTATAGGTAGTTTTAGTTTTTCTACGGTTTCTTTAGAAATGTAGTTTTCTGAGTTACCCCCATCAATGATGGCATTACACACTTTATTTCCACATCTAACACGCGTCCTAAAAATGCTTTTCCTCCTCCAATCCTCTCTATTGTCTTGGCTGGTCGCAGTCATAACCCTTCTGAGTATCAAAGATTCTCCTTATGCTGGGTGTATGTCTACTTTCTCTTCGTCCTCAACATACTCATTATAGATCGGATTAGGTTGTTCTTGATATTAATGATCAAGTTCAACCAAATTCACCATTATTTTAGGATATCTATAAGAAGCGTGCCCACTTTCTCCACGCCTAAAAAATCCGATTTGAGATTCGCTACTCATCCTACTAAGGTTGGGTTGGGTACTAACTCGAACGTCCTTTCCTTTATCAACCTTGTTGGCTCCCACTACATTCCCCCTACTAACTTTTTTGGTTGAAGATCCCCCTATACTGCTAAAATTGCCTTGATAAGAGCGAATAGTCTTACCAAATAAAGGCTTCCTTGCACCGTAGCGCAATACTCGTTTTTCAGCTTGTAGGGCATATTGGTGTGCATCCTCCAACTTGAATATACGAACCACCCTTAGCTTATCTCTAATAATTTGATCCAAAGCAGCAATATAACGAGATGTTAATTGGTCATTGGTTATGTTTAATCCCACTGTAATAGACAAATTGTTGAAATCAGAGATGTAGTGTTCAAGCGTTATTCCGTTTTGCCTAAGCAAATGAAACTTTTTATACGATTCCAGGGTGTAATCTGGTGGCAAAAACTGCTTCCGCAATTTTCCTTTCATGTGTTCCCAACTACTGATTTTTTTCTTCCCTTGAACTGCTCGCTGTTCTTCAACTTTTTTTCCACCATTGAAGTGCTGCACTCTTCAACTTAAGCTTCACAGAGAGTACTTTCATAGGTTCAGCCATAGGTTTCCACTCAAAGTAGTTCTCAACATTGGCTTTCCCGTCCAAATAATCATCTGCATGTGACTCCCTATGGAAGTCATCCGCTTGGATCTTTGCTTCTCCTCCTGTTAACTCAAGAGCATGCACTAGTTAATCGTCCAATCTGCTTCATACTGCAAAGTTTGCAGGTCCAGCATCATGGGAAGGGTTCTCGAGCTTTCCTTCATTTGGCACTTCTTCAAGACCACTTACCAATAGGTCAAAAGGATTGTGGTCACCTTCTAGTATCTCTATTAGGGCTCTTACATGTGTTTGTCACTGCAAAGCTTGTACAGCTTACTACGAATCCTCCACCATGCGCCTCAACTCGATCAACACTATCTGATGTTCTTGGTTCCCTTTTCTGCGGCCCCTTGCCTGTCCTGCCATGCTGTGATACCAAATTGATGCAGGGTGGAGATGATAGAAATAGCTAGAACACAAAAGAATTGAAAATAGTGGAGAAAGATTGAATTTGTAGAGAGATTTAGGCTCTAAAAATAAACTTTTTAGATAGAAATAATAAAATAATAATCGAATATATTGTGGCAACTACCTAAATGTATATAAATAGGCTAGAACTTTTAATTGTTAATGCTCCTGCACCAAATTGTTAGCTTGTCCTTCTATATTTTTTCCTTTGAGTGTTTGATAATCAGTACTCATACCTCATTTCTCCTGGACCATGCTGCCTTTTGTTAGATTGTCATTAGTTATTGATATGTGGCGCACATTTCATGTATATAATGTTTTACATGTTTCTTGGGCTGCAAAAGTGAACGTGTTGCCTGTATCTTGCATACACTTAGTTTGCTGATTTAGTTAATATAATATTTTTGTTTATGCAGGGATCAATCATTTTCACAAAACACCCAGCAGGGAATGGTTTGAAACAGATGCTGTGCTGAGGGTTAGCTTGGGAAATTTTCTGTTTTTCACTATCCTATCCTTTTTAATGATTGGTGTAAAAAATCAGAGGGATCCTCGTGATGGTTTGCACCATGGTGGATGGATGATGAAAATTATCTGCTGGTTCATTTTAGTGATTTTAATGTTCTTTGTTCCCAATGAGATTATCAGCTTTTATGGTAAGCAACATCGCTTGTATATCATTAATCATTCTACTAAATTAAGAATATCATTGTTTTGAAATTCTTTTGAATGCTGTAGGAGATAATTTTCTTACAGAGCATTTGTAAATGATTGGAGGAAATAATAATTTGGCTAAAATCACTTCTAGTTTGACTTTAGCTAACTTAAATGTTGCATTTTGCAGAGACCATATCAAAGTTTGGCTCAGGACTGTTTCTTTTGGTTCAAGTTGTGCTTCTACTTGACTTTGTTCATGGATGGAATGACAAATGGGTTGGATACGATGAGCAGTTCTGGTTAGTGTTGCTTTTCTGATGTTTTTACGGTATATCTTGTATTCTTCTGATTATGACATGTTTGTTTTTTTCTGTATAGGTATGTTGCTTTGTTTGCTGTTTCACTTGTTTGTTATTTGGCGACATTTGGCTTTTCGGGACTTCTTTTCCACTGGTTCACACCATCTGGACAGGATTGTGGACTCAATACCTTCTTCATCGTGATGACCTTGATTCTTGTTATTTTATTTGCCATAGTTGCACTGCATCCTGCAGTAAGTCTCTGCTTTTGGGTTTTCGTAATTATAATTGCCCATCAATTATCAATTCAATTAGTTTTTGTTTTTGTGTGGATTACAAATGTCTAAGACTTAATACATTAATTGGAGAAAAGTTGATGCTGCCCTTTGCTTAATTTCTTATCTCTTGCATTCATAACAGCTAGCTCTCTTGTGGATTATATACCCTTAATGGTAAGTGGGGATTACACTACCTTGAGTTGGTAACCCCAGTTAGAATATTGATTCTGTTTCCATGATTGATAAGCTAGATATACCTTTCTAAACATAGAATGACCATTAGCATGTGGATATAAACATGTTTTCTGTTTTCTGTTGATCAGCGTATTGCAAATAAAGGATACAGAACCAAAAAAATATTTGATTAATTGGCTGCAAAGATGGCTTAGATTGGAAAACCCATTTTAATATTAAACCTTATGAGAATGCTTTTTCTTTTGTTCCATAAAATTGAAATATTGAGGCCTCATCTCTCACTCTTATCACCAGCATTTAAAATGAGAAGGATCATGACTATGATTTATCACTTTTTATTGCCATCTCTGATAGCACTTAGGTGAGTTATTACAATCTATAGAGATGCTTCTTTTTTTTTTTCGCCCTATTCCTAATACAAATATCTTGATGATTTCTTGTCTTATTATTTTGTCATGTAACAGGTTGGTGGTAGCATTTTGCCAGCTTCAGTTATATCACTGTACTGCATGTACCTTTGCTACAGTGGACTTGCAAGTGAACCCAGAGATTATGAATGCAATGGTCTTCACAAGCATTCTAAAGCAATTTCTACTGGCACTGTGACCGTTGGTCTGCTTACCACTATCCTATCAGTCGTCTATTCTGCTGTCCGTGCTGGGTCTTCTACAACTCTGCTCTCCCCGCCAAGTTCACCTCGTGCAGGTATTGGTGACAAATATTAAATCCTTACACAGGATATACCATTAAAAAAAAGAAACTGTTCATGTTCATACATTTCTTTTCTTAAAATTTGAGTTGAGGATTGTCTATAGGTTTCATGGTTTTGGGATAAGAATTGAGGGTAAGTAGTTCAGAGTCCGACAATCCTTTTTGTTTTTGCTAGTAAATAATTTGTTCCTTACGGTTTAATATATTTAGTGTTTGGGGTTAGCTGCTCCTACTTCTTTTGTAACTCGCCACCTTTCTTGTTGCAGCTAGTCCTTTTTTTCGATTTTCTGAGGGTAAAAATAGAAAATAAAATAAAAGAAAAGATGAATCTAACATGTTTGAATGTGTAAAGGTGGTGGAAAGCCTTTACTTCCAATGGACAAGGCAGATGAGCAGGAAGAGGAGAAGAATAAGCCAGTGACTTACTCATACGCCTTCTTCCACATCATCTTTTCTCTTGCAAGTATGTACTCGGCAATGCTTTTGACTGGATGGTCAACGTCAGTTGGGGAGAGCGGGAAGTTGGTAGATGTAGGGTGGCCATCTGTGTGGGTCCGGATTCTAACTGGGTGGGCAACTGCAGCTCTCTACATCTGGTCTCTCCTTGCTCCTATTCTGTTTCCAGAGAGGGAATTCTGATTCTCCAAAGGATATGTTATTGGATATCATTGTAATAAATTTACTATATGTGTGTGTTTGCGCGTGCGTGTGATCCGAGGTGGCTTTGCATTTCCAGTCTACAAAAAATGATGTTGGATATTGTTGCATTAAATTTACTCTGTATGTGTGTATGATCAGTGACACATTTAATTTCTCCCAGTGAAATCCCAAGAACCTTCTTGATAGCATTGTCATTACGTAATTATCCAAATTTGAAAGAAAAAAAAATTTAGGGTTGTGAATGTGCAAAGCATTTGATGATAAACGGATAAGAATAAGATTTTATGATTTTTTTATTAAATGAACTGAATACGAATATAGTTTGTTTAGTTTATTTATGTTTATAAAGAAGTTCGTTTATGAATTATTTAAAGTTTATTTAATAAATTGTTTAAAATTTATTTATTATTCAATCATAAAATAATTAATAATATTACTATGTGTTTTATTTATTTATAATATAACTAATAATGTTTATATTTTTTTATATTTAAAATTAATAAATATATTTGTTTGTTTGTTTGTTTAAATTTGTTTAGATTTATTTTTTTTATTATTTTTGAACATATTTTTTAACTGGTCACTAATATATTATATATTCATGAAAATGCACATTTAATGTTTAGGAATAAATTTATTTAATTTAAATAAACAAACAAGAACGCACTTAATTTTTAAAAAATAAATATGAACATAAATTTAAAATTTTTAATGAACATAAATAGATTCAAATAAATAAATGAGCATGATCAAAGATTTATTCGTTTAAATTTAATTCATTTATAGTCCTCCCCTGAAATTAATTTAGTATATCAATTTAAATTTAGCTTTTGTTCATATAATATAACTAACAAAGTTACGAAAATCTGGTGCTTCTCCGCTATCTCAAAGCTCATAACTATTTTTAAACGTATCATTTTTATATTATTTTTATATATTATAATTATATTTAAAATAATATATTTACATAAATTTTGAATCATTTATGTAATACAAATTTTAATACCCTCGTAGTATTATTTTTTTTATTGTTTGTCATTTTATTATTATTATTATTATTATTATTTTGGTGTAATGTTCCTGTCAATGTTCAAAATTTCTAGTTCTATCCAAGGGTTTCGATACTCAAGAACCCGCGGTGCTTGAGGAAAAAAAAAAAAAAAAAAAAAAAGAAAGAAAAGAAAAGAGAGGAGAAAGACCACATCTGACGATGAGGGATCTCCACGCTTGATGTTGATCCTCCAAGAACTCCGAATGCCCATGCTAGAAACACCAATCAGTTCCTACTTAAGGTTATACGGATGCGAATGCCATTTGGACTCCACGATATGATGAATGAAAATAAAATAAAAATGAATTTTGTTAAAAGCCTATAATATATCAGAAACAATTTTGACAGAACACTCAATTAGCTTCAAAGCTTTAATAATCCCAAATAGTATTCACTACCCATGTAAACATGTCTAAAAGATAACTCAGATCCATCATGACTCTAATCTAAAGTCGACCAAAACTATGAACCAAACAAGGTAAGATTCCTCTTTCAAGGCTTCAATCAATCCTCAAAATCTCCAGCGTTTTCCAATAAATAATTTGCTGCCAATTCCTCGTTCCGGTCACAAGCCAAAAAGGCTTCAATGACCAGGGCTCTGTCAAATCCCATTGCTTCAAGCTATATAAAAAAAACCAAAACAAGTTAGTGATGGGTAGAGTCCAAATAAAAGTAGTACTATAAAGAATGGCAACAGATTTGCATACTCGCTGGATAGCCTCCTGTTCCGCCGGGGTAACACTGATGGCATGAGGCATGTCTTGTTCAGCCTGATCAAATATATCCCTGAAACACACAAATTTAACATTATTACTGATGCTAAGTCATTGCATAGATAGATAGCCCGGTGATATCCAATAAGCACTCACCCTTCAGAACCTTCGAGAGGCTCATTAATTAGCTGAAGAAACTCTGCTTGATGCTCTTGAATTAGTCTTAAAAGCTGGGGGTTTTGCTTCCCAAGCTCCTGCAGCATAGGCTGCAAAAGAAGAAGCGGATCAAATACGGAAAAAGCCACTATTATGTTAGATATTGAAATCATAGAAATACAAACCTGTAGAATTTGTGGGTTTGATTGCACCATTGAACGCAATGCTTGGAACTAAAATGCCAACAAAGATGCACTTAGTATTTCATATGTCAAAGAACTATAAATCTTCTTAGTTAAAGAGACAGCAAATGAATAAGTCTACACCTGTTGGTTATTTCTGAGGAAATCCAAAGATTCAAGTCCACCAGCAGCACCAGCACCAGAAAGCGTTTCCTAGTATCAATTCAGCATGTTAGGAATAAGAAATAAAATCCAGCACATAGAAGATGTAACAATTTGTAGAAGCGATTGAAGTACATCAAAAACCTAAGGTTTTACCTGAGGAAACATATTCAAAGGCGATGAATTAGGAGCCCCTGAAACAGAAGCAACTGCAGCTGCACTGGTTTCAGTAGTCTGACTTGTAGGAAAATGAGCCATTGGCACAGCCACTTCTGCTGATTCAGGAATCCCCTGAAGATTAAATAGCATCATATCCACACCCAAACAAATATAGTAGTTTAATGTTAGAATTCTAGCCTTAGATGCAATCATAAAGTTTCAGACATACAGAATATAGATAATCCACTGCTCGCTCTGGGTTATTATAAGCAGCTCGAAGAGCACGAGTTATTGTTTCTTTGTCCCAGCTGCCACCACCCATATCCATCAACTGTTGGATAGTTTGCTCAAGATTAGTTCCAGCAACTAGATTGGAAGCAGCTTGGCTATAGGTATTGGCATTTGGACTGCAACACGATAAAATTTTCCCTATTATTTTCACAACATTATGAGATTACCAAAGAGCTGGTGTGGCAGAGAGAGAAAGCACTTCAATACACATTCTTCTCAATAAACAAATTACAACAGAAGGGAAGATCAACCAGCTAACACCTGGCAGTTTATCTCACTGTCTAAAGAGAAAGGAAAATATTCCGAGTATTAATTGTCAACAGATACAATCTCCGATAAAACATCGAACTACATACCACAGCAATAAAGAGACCGATAATAAGAATTCAAATCAGTGAAGCAAACTGAAATTGAGGTGATCTTTCAGTTTACAGTTGAATTGCTGAGTTTGACAGGTTAGAATTCTGTTGATCAAAACTGCTCTCATAGAGCCAGCCTGGTTGAATTACTGTGAATTTTCACGGTCAAAATATATGTACAGGGAAGCAACCAATGACTAAATCTTCTTAGATAAGTGTTAGGTATGTTAAATACAACAAAGAAACCAAAAAGGATAATAAGGGGTACACCAGAAAGTCAATAATAAGTACTACTCCGCTTGCGCACTAGCCAAGTTGTTATTCTTCTTCTTCTCCTTCTCTCTCTCTCTCTCTCTCTCTCTCTCTCTCTCTCTCTCTCTCAAAGTTCTTTCCGTAAGTTGAAAATACCAGCCAAAAGGAAATAAAAGTAACTACCTAACAAGTCCTACGTTATTATCTTCTTCCTCAGCAAAAACTAACTGTAAGTGGTTTTAGATACTTGTCTGTCATGCACATAATTTCAAACATCTATTAACCTAATAAACGGATATTTTGGAGATAGACACCACATACACAGCTGTCGCAGCGTCTGAAACAGATGCAGTTCCCTTTGAGGCCCTACAATGAAAGAATTTATGATGTGCATTAGATAAATGTGGCTAGTCTTAGGAGAACAGCAAGTTTTGCAGAAGGAAGAAAATTTGTAGAATGAACTTACGGTGCTTGTGCTGGTGCTTCCGGGGCAGGGGTAGGATTAGAAACAGGTGCAGTTGTAGATGGAGTTGATGAAGCAGACTGTCAGGTAAGACAAGGAACAAGTTGTTTATATACTGACGTAAAACTGGAACAGAAGCATAATGCTCAACCTAAAAATAACTCATCAAAATAACAAGAAGAACACCTGAGCAGAAGAGGCCCCAGCTGAACCCAGAGATTTGTTCTGTAATAACATCCAAATAATTGAAACTATGTAAGTAATACTACAACTACAAGTGCATATATCATGCTAAACCAGAAATTTATAAAACCATTCAGAGATATTAAACTACTCTAGTATGTACAAGAACGAAACTTAAAAAAAAAAAAAAGAAAAAGCAATCAGCAAACAATCCACGCTGTTTGTCAAACTTGTCTTTTTTTTTTTTTTTTTTTCTAACACAGGTATTCAATCAAGCGTGACAGAATGAAGCCTAAAGCTTCTGATGAAAGCCTCTCCACAATACTAATAACCCCTTTTGGTAAAATATTCGAACAACCAAGGCAGCTTGATCCGGGAAGTGCAAGCAGGCGAACTTAACCAAAAAAAAAAAAAAAATCTATCCTCTGATCAAATCCCATCTTCAATAACGTAAATTCTTCACCAAAATCAATTCAATTACCAAAATTAACCTTCCATATTTAGCTACTAACGACAATATCGAAAAAATTATATTATTCAAAACACCTTTTCATCAAATTCCCATCTTGGACATCATATCACAAGTGAAATTAAACACAAAATACACTAGGAAAAAGGCATAAGAATACATTAATTAAAAGATTTCCCAACATGGTAAGAACATAAATTTTTTTTATTTTTTTAAATAAAATAAAATAAAATTATACCTTGCTAAGCATGACAACCAGAAAACCATCCTCGGACACTTTATTATCAGCTAAGGTAGTTTCATCTTTCAAAACCTTCCCATTATGAATCAAAAGCTGTTGCCCGCATGGGTAATTGTCTTTCCCTTGCATATCTTCTATGTTTTTCTTCACGGCCATAACCTAATTAGAAACACAGAAAAAATATTTAAAATTTCAATCTCAATTTTTAACCCCCAATAACAAAATAATTGAAATAGCAATAGAAAGGGAAAGTGAGAAGAAGAGAGAGGGGATTACGGTGTCGTTGGGCTGAACCCTAATTTCAAAGTGGCTGCCTTTGAGGGTTTTAACGGTGAGCTTCATTTCGCCGAATTGAGGTAGGGCAGGTAGGCAAAATGAAGCCGCAGCGTTTCAGATTGGGGATTTTGAATCACAAAGACAGATTAGATAAAGAACCCTAGAAAAGTGGATTTATAGGGATCCAGTCCAGAAGGAATCAGAATTAAAGAGAGAGAAGCTCCTTTTTTATTTTTATTTTTATTTTTATTTTTGCTGAACAATAAATTTATTTATTTTAAAAGAAATGGAGGGGAGGGAGCTTTTTGTTGCGGCAGCAGCTCCTGGAATTCGCCTTTCCCTGTCCCCCTCCCCTCCTGCAATGCACGTGACTATTATTTTAATGTCGATGACAAATAACATTATCCTTGTTGATTTTTTTTTCGAATGTTGCATATTTTTTAATAATTTTTTAAATTTACATATTAAATTTACGTTCGTGAAAGATTAAAAGTAGATTCAGATAAAAATTTTTAAATTTTTATTAATATTAAATATTTAAATTTGTTAATCAAAATCAATTATTGAATATTCAATAATGATATCTACCTATATATTTATAAAAATTAAAAAAAATTATTTGTATAAATATTATAATCTAGACAGCCAAATTTTATTATAAGTTTTGAATATTTTATGTATTTACGTATTTGATGAATATTATCGATTCAGATAATAAATAAATAATAAAAAATTAAATATCATTTAAATTAATTAAATTGAATTTCAAATATTTTAAAAAAACATAAATATCTGTATGGACTAATAGTAAATTATTTTGTATTAGTAAGTACGTATTAATTAACGATTATAGGATTGTGGCTTATCTTTCAAGAATTAAAAATAAAGAAAAACACTGCAAATAACAGATTAGAGATTATTGTAACAACAAATTTTAATTAACAACTTAAATAAAATTATATAGTTATTGTTAACAAAAGGAAATGAAATTTATATATATGTAAAGCCATTTATTTTAAGTATTATTATTATTATTATTATTATTATT
>JBBYHO010000016.1:10144246-10174096 GCA_038382025.1 Adansonia gregorii
CAAAATTTTAATTTATCAAAATTTTGTGAAATCAATTCACCCCCTCTTGATTTCATTCACCACCTAAAGGTCTAACAGAAGAGTAACTAAACAAATGCTTATCATTAGGATATGTAAGATCCCGAATTAGAATGTTGAAAATAACAATGAATTCATTCATTCATATAAACTATAAAATTGAAGAGTTGAAGAAAACAAACATCACTCTCATAATTAATTGCAATTAGACATCAACCATGTCATATCAATGTTTAACTTTCATACCTTGAATTTCTTTAAAAAAAACAATGAAAATTATGTGATTCTTCTACGACCTTTAGAAAACAACAATAAATACCTTCACTAAAATAATAAATAAGTTAATCTCATACTAAAGAAATTCTTACAATTGTTTAAATAACATTTAATGCATGAATGAAATAATGTATCCTAGACATTATTGGTGGTAGGACATTTAAAGTTTGTGCTAAGAAATGTAGGCCTTTGTCAAAGCAATTCTTAAATGCTAATATAAGTTTTCTTATGCAAAATCCTCTATATTCAATAACAGTTGACAAAAATAAGCTAGAACAAACTTAAGCCATTTTCATGTTAATCAAAGAAAGTGAATTATCAAGTTATATACACATAGAAAAAGTTAACCAAGTAATATGAATATGTAATTATGGAGAATAACATCAGCAAAGGCTATACTTTCATTTTCATTTATGATCAAATTATAAGAAAAATCATTCATACTTTGATTAAATTGCTGATTGAATTGGTTTTTTGGAAGTTTGGATATTGTTCTTACATTTTTTCATCTATGGGAGATAAGCATGGATGATTATTCTTAATTTGCTAAAATGAAAAATAATATAAATCATAGATAAAGACTATTGAATTTTATAAATTTTTATTTATTTAAATTTACATGTTGGAAAACTTCATTTTTAAGAAAAATTTGATCATCAATCATATATAAAGCTAATTGGTAAGCTAAGGCAAGATTATCAATAAGCATATCAATTATTGACAATTCCCTAAGCTAATCATTGGACACCATAAAAACACATCTAATATTTTCAACGTCACAGTAGTTAGATGATGAAAAGCAAAATTGAACAATCCTCACTCTATCTCATTTATTTACCTAATTTAGTAGTCTCAGTCATTTTTAACATTTTTTAGGCATTGGGATACATAAGATTTTATTTGCAAGAACAAAAGGATAACCCAAATTAGCAATAGAAGCATAAATTTATCAACAAAGCTATAAATCACAAAGTAAAGAGCTCAAGTTATAAATAAGCTTTAAGTTTTAACACCCACTAAATGCCACTTAAATATATATCTTTTGGAGTTGCAATGGAGCTATAAATTAAAAACAATAAGCAATGAGATATAATGCTTGGCTCAAAATTGTCATGCTCATATTGAATTAGAAAAAAAAAGACATTTCCAACCTCTTCTGTCATGTGCTTTCCTTTAATCTCTATAACATAAGCATTATAGTAGATTGATTGCTTTTTCCTCTATTAAAATCAAGCCAAAAAAATCAAAGTAATTAACAAAGAGTTAGAAAATTATTGTACAAATTTTAAAAGAATAGGTGCATATGTACTCACCAACAAGCATAATACAAAATCTAACTAATACCTTATTGCATTTGAAAACTTCAAATTGGATAGATTGCTCTTGTACTACCATTTTACATTAGCTGATTCATCATCATCGGCCTCAAACCTAACAAATCTAATACGAACTTTGTTGTATAAACAAAATGTTTTATCAAATGTTCTAAAATAAATACTTAGAAATTAGAATACAGCAAACTCTTTTTTAAAAATGAAATCTAATAGAAATTATATCAGATAATGAAAAAAAAAATAACAACAATCTATATCGCATAACATGAATATATTGACAATTAAAGAATATTTGAAACACGAAAAAAATAAAGCATAAAAAAGGCCAAGCATAGATTAATCCAAGATAATAACCAAATGCTAAAATATAAATCAGTATATCTTCATATCAAAAAAAAGACATCATTATATGTGATTAATCTTTGCCTGAGGATAGACAAAAAAAAAAAGCAAAATCTATGATCTAAGTAAAAGAAAATTCTTGAATTTATGAAAAAAACCAAAGACTCTAATGGGGCCAACATTTTAGAGATTTCAATGTTTGAGGAAGATTGTCTGAGTGTAACAGAGGTTGAATAACGATTTGATTTCTTCATTGCTTTACTGATTTGTTGCTCTTCTATCTTCGCTTGATGAGATGCCTTTGAACGATGAATGGCAACTTCAATTTATTTCTCATTGTCTTTTTTGCTTTTCTTCACTGCAGATTTAGGAATAGTGGCTTCACCCTAACATTGCTCTTCTTTTTGTTCAGCTTCCCACTTTTTCCTTGAATACTCTCAGAGTTAATTAGTTTATAAAAAAATTGGAGAAAATGAAGATTTCCGTAAGCTTGAAAGGAAAAAAGCTAGTTTTTTTTTTAAGTTTCAATAAAGAAAAAGGTGATTGAGATGATAGGAATAAGTAAGAAAAATGTTAGGTTTCATACCTTTTTGAATAATTCTCAACATGATTGATGACCATTTTAAATTTGTCTCTACGTGATTGAAGCTATGATGAAAATGACAGAAACCCTTCCCTTTTTTTAATAGCTATTTCTTTCTCTTTTCCCCTTAATAACCTTTTTATTTTTTTCTTTTGCAGCCATTTGATCTCTCTCTTTTTTTTTTTTTTTGGTTTCAATCTCCCACCAAAAGTCTCAACTTATCTCACCAAACCTACCCATTTCCATTACCATCTATAACTATTTTCTTTCTCTGCTCGTCCTAGACTTTTTTTATGTCGATTCATTTGTCTTTTTACGAAAATAACTTTTAGAATTTAAGAAATACCTTTATAGTCCCTCCAGGACTCAAAAATCATATTATGTTAGATATATCTATTAATTTTCCTTCACAATGATTTTTCTCATATAATTTTATAAGTTTTGAATTTCCAATCAAGAGTTTTTTCATTATTTCATTTTCAAAATTTTGTTTTTGATTATTAATTTTAATTTTAATTTGTTATTATTATAATTATAATTTTATTTTAATTATGGATTTTTTCTACTAGTTTCATGGAAATTAGTCTAATTGATTTCCAACTTTTCCCTTAACCAATTTAGTTAGTTTTTAATCATCCAGTAGTTGATATTGTCTACATAATCATGAAAAAATGCGTTCAATGACTACGAATTTCATGTCAATTTAATGCATTTCAACTTCTGATGCGACTAACACAAAAAATGAAATTAATAAAAAATAAATGATTTTCTACGAAGTTAGTTTTTTGGATCCCTTGGTTAAATCTCCCCCTTACAAAAAGAGGGAGGATTTTTCATTTTGAAAGGAATTTTGGCTTGAACAAAAAAGATAGAAAAAGCACTTGAAAAAAAAATTAAGTTTTCAAAGCTTTGAATAGGTAAATTTCTTCCTAAAAGCTTTGGTTTTTTCTTCATTTTTGCTTCATTCTTCCTCTTGTTGGTGAGCTAAAATCATGCTTAAGTTCATGGATTTTGATTCATGTTGAAAGACTAAGCATGATGGCCGTAAACCAATTTCTTTTGTTTAATTGTTTTTGTTTAATTTTTCTCATTAATAAGTTGTTTTTTCTTGACGAATCATGTTATTGTTGATATGATGTTGGTTTTTGTGCTATATTTGTCATATATATGATCATATGTATGTTATTTCTCTTAGTATTTTCTTGTAATTATGTTGGGATTATATGTTTAAAAGTTCATTTTTATGATTTTATTATATAATGATGTTGATTTGTTTTTGATGACACATGAATATGTGCTTATTCAATTGAAAAAAATATTTGTTTGGTAGATTATTTAAGGTTGGTCGAACCTAATGTTCATATATAAATGATGATTTTTTTTTATTTTTATGGCTAATTGGTAAATATAGAAAGTTTAAGGACTAATTTGTAAAAAAAATAATAAATAAAAAATTTTCTAACTACTCCATGCATGGTCGAAAAAAGATATATACCTTTAGAAATGGATGTTATGCATTTTATCAAGTAGAAATACTTTTTTTTTAATTTTTGAGGTCTTTTTGTAATTTTAAAATGTTTAGCTATTTTGTGTAAATATTAAAAAATTTGTTCAAGGTCAAAGGAAAGTGGCCGAACCTTGCTTGTGAACTTTGGATGTGATTGTTGTGATTATTTTAATTTATTTGGTGTTTAATTTTGTACTTTAATTATGTAGGGGGTCAATTTGCACATTTAGAAAAGTTTAGGGACCATTAGCAAAATATAGCATTTTAGGTCAAAACGGTCTTCTCTAACATGAAATCATTCACTTAGATATATTAGAATATTTCTAGCATTTCACTGGTCCTTTGATGGGGTGCTGAAAATATTAAAACATTTTGTATTCTTTCGGTTCATTATTACGGTATGAAATACAATTTTAAAAAATTTAGGGACTTAATTGCATTTTTTGCATTTTAGGTCACCTTTGATATCCAAACTACCTATTTAGGGTAAAAATCATCATTTTTTTTATCTTTACCAAGTCTTTTAAGGTTATCAGGATACTTTTATGTCGAAAGTGTATCCTAAAGGCATTTTGGTAATTTCCCTAAAGATAAGTCCTAGGTATTTACTGAGATGCTTCTATGCTAAAGGTGTGCATTTAAGATAAGTTCACCCTCCAGTGTTCCTTTTTTCATGTCTTTTAAGGTTACTATGATATTTTCATGTTGAATGTATACCTCCGGGGTATTTTGGTAAATTCCTTAAAACCAAGTCCGATGTAGTCACCGGGATGCTTTTATGCCATAGGTGTATATTCAGGATAGGTTCACCCTTTTACGATCATTTTTTAGTCTTTTAATACTTTCACGTCGAAGGTATACATCATGGGCATTTTGGTAATTTTGCATCAAAACTGAGTCCTATGTAATTACTAGAATACTTTCATGTCGAAAGTACATATTAGGGATAGGTTTATCATTTTAGACTATTTTTGAAGACACTTTATTAATATTTTAATAAAATCAATTTTTTTAAGAAAATTAAGGCAATATATCAAAGTTAGAATAGTACGTAGAATTTCTCCAAAAATATGATAGATGTTCTATCGATTATTTTTACAACAAGATATCTTTTTCAAAGTGAAAATTAGGATTTTTCATAAATTTTAAAAAAATAAAAACCTTTTGTATTCCTTTAGCCTTTTAGCGGGGTGCAAAAGATATTTTGATTTTTAAAACCTTTTTGTTCCTTTAGTTTTTTAGTGGAGTACAAAAGAGAATGATAAAAAACTTTCGTGTTCCATTAGTCCTTTAGTGGGATGCATAAGAGATTTTGATTGTTTTAGAAAAACTTCAAAAACCTAATTTTTCCTAACACATAATAATAAATAAATTTCATAAAATATTACTGTGGAAATTTTAATTAAATGGCATATACTAAAATAGAATAAAATTTAAAATTCTAGTTAACTTGTAATTATTAAGGTACTGATTTTCGAGCATCATGAGATGGTCGATCTTTACTTATGACTATAAATGACTCTTGGACCCTTTTATATGACCTCTGGTATGATTATGGACCTCAGAGTTGGTATTCTAGGGTTTCTTAACCCTCAAAATATGAACCTCGATAGTTGACCAATCTCACCTAGCCCAAACAGATTGGTGGTGACTCCAAAAAATAGTCATTTCATAATGACTATTTAGGGTTAAATCGAGCGAACGATTCACCTCGACCACCTAGTCCCTAGAAATAAGAAAATATTAAAAATGCTATGGCCCATTGAAATAAAAGAATATAAAATAGTGATATATTAATAAATATAGGATTGAAGGCCATTTAAGTCGTGCTTGGTCAGGATTTGTATCCAAGCCAACACATATTACTCTAGGTTTTTTGAAAAGGTGCAAAAAATATTTTGATTTTCAAAAAGATAAATATCTGATTTACTTAAAATGAAAAATAATATTAATTATAAATAATTTAAAAAATGGGGAATTATAATTAAATATAAAAAAATTAATATCAATCATAATCGAAACTTTAGTTAACACGTAATCAAAAGGAATAGATTTTCAAGCATCATGAGAGGGATCGATCCTTACTCGTGATTGTAACCGAGTCCGAAACTCTTTCATGCAAATTCTAGCATAAACATAAACCTTGAAACTTGTTTTTGAGGGTTTCATAACCCTTAAAATATTAGCTTCCGTAAGTGACCAACCTCACCTAGCCAAAACTAGATTGGTGGCGACTCTAAAATATTTGGTCTTTTCATAATAACTATTTAGGGTTAAGTTGAACGTGCAATTCATCTGGCAATTTGGCCTATCCTAATACAAGAAAATAAATTTTATTTATTTAAGTTTGACATGTCGGAGTCGCATTCAACATGTTATGACATTAATAAATGATAAAAATTCTTGTTATACTTTTACAAAATATCATTATCTATATAATACCTAACTTACCTAACTATAATTATTCATTTAAGTTTTGGAATTACGTTAACTAACATGTTAACTTATAATTAATGTTGAACTTTTTTACTTCTAGATAGTGAAAACTTTATCATATAAAATTATAGTAGTTATATATTTAGTGAATGATTGATAATATATTTAAATTTCATAATTTTAAAGGTAAATAATTATAAAGTAATAATATATGATATATAACATAATAGTAAATAATTACAAAGCTGCAACTAATTAATAACATAGTAATAAACACTTTATAACATGGTAATAAATAATTCATTACACATGGGTAAAAAAATATTATACATAATATAATAGTGTAATAAATAATTGATAATATCTATATCTATAGTATATAATAAAACAAGAATATGAAAAAAAAAATTAACTAATAAAAATAGTCATTATTAGTTATCTTATCTCTAAATTGCCATTATAAATATTTTTATTATTAATAATATTTATCTAGTTTATATACGAGGAGTTTAATTTGATTAAAACATTTTTATTAAATGATAATATCCATTATTTTTTATATTACTTAATAGCTATTTGAATAATATTTTATCATTATATTATGTATTAACCATTGGAATAATATTTTATTATTATGTTATTTATGATAACTGTGATTATATGTTCTAAAACTTTTATCCAAATATTCAGTCAAAATAAGATAATGATAACTTTTTTGTTTAAATTTAATCATTGGTTAATTTAATTATATATATCTCATAGGATACTATTTATAGTTTTAGAGTAATTATCACTTAATTACTAATTTAGTTAAATACCAATTAAAACTAAGACTTCGTCTTATAAAATAGATGCTTCAATTGTTATTTTCACTCAGCATTAAATGTTAAGTAATACTTTGTTAACTATTATTTTATGCTTTTAATATATAGTTTCTTGTGTCTTATTTTTTTAAAAATGGTTTTGTTTTTTTATTCACTGTCATAACATTTTTGTTGGTATCTCATTCCCATATTTCAAAATATTACAAATTAAATAGCTTTAAACAAATTTCTTTCACAATCTCTTTAGTAAGTTGTTCCTTTTTTAATACAATTTCATGTTTCTTATTTTTATTTTATTTGTTTCATTTTGGGCAGATTTTTGCATATAGTAAATTCAATAGATTTAAAAAAAGAATTTGTCACAAAAATTTTTGAAACTAAGTTATTTTTAAATTATTATTGTTTAAATTCATTGTTTACAGTACATGAAAAAAACTAGTATATATAATGTATTAGTGTAAAATGAATTTAGTTTTATATGTTTTCATAATTTTTTATATGAATTTATATTTGCTTAATTTGAATGCCATATCTTGTGCTCTATTCATGTGGATTGTGTGCATCATATCTTGAGTAAATTAAAAATATCAAATTATTTATTTGATGTGAAAATATTTCAACAATTAAATATATATATATATATAATGATATCCTCGAACAATATGATATGGATAGAAGATTTTTTTTAAAACTTTACGGGCATAGAAGTACAAGTATATTGCTAAATATAATATTTGGTTTATTAAATTATCAATCATACTCAAAATTATAAATTTATAAAACTAATTAGTTTTACATCATAATAATTAGTTGATCCTCTTTTATTTATATATATATATATATAAGTTTGTTTTTGATAAACCGATATTGAAATTTATTATTTATACGAATTAAGAAAATTGAGAGACTAGCTATTATATTTATTATTTCTTTTTTAAATTCATATCATTTAGTGGTTGGATTGACCTTGATAAAGTTAACTGACTCGAGAGAATGGAGAGCCACAAGCAGTAGATTTTACAGCTAGAAGACAGGATCAAAGTTTAAGGGCCCCTTGAAGGATATTGATTGAAGCTCATATGATATTCTGACAGTCCTCCTATAAGGTTTAGAATCTACTATATTTAGAAAGGCACGTAATTCAGGCATGGCGTGGATTCGGAAACTGGCATTTGGCTTTAAGATTGAAAAGAAACCTCCGCTATCTGGTCGCTTTGCTTCTTTGACCAAAAACCGAAGTCCTGCTTATTTGGCATATAAAAACTCAACTTACAAATATAGATTTCAATTTGAATCCACATGTTTTGATATAAATCCTTTGTTGTAACCCTTGTCTGTAGTACTAACGTAAGAGTTTCATATTATCAAATGTCTCCCATGTCTTCTCCAGTAGTTGCAGTTGCACCCTTCTTTTCCTTTTTCCTTCTCTTATCAGCTGCAGATGCTTTTAACATCACTAAGATCCTCAGCCCCTACCCGGATTTCACCACCTTCAACAATTTGTTGATTCAGACCGGAGTTGCGAGTGAAATCAACAACAAGCAGACCGTAACTGTTCTCGTCGTTGCCAACGCTAATATGTCTGCAGTTTCTGGCCAACCGATAGATGAAATGAAGAAGGCCTTGAGCGTTCATGTGATACTCGATTATTATGATGAAGCGAAGCTCCAAAACTTGCATGGTAAATCATTGATCCTCACCACACTTTACCAGCAAAGTGGGAAAGCTCAAAACCAGCAAGGTTTCGTTAATATGACACAAGCGGGCAATGGTCCGCTGTCTTTTGGATCTGCCGCTCCAGATTCTAACCTAGATTCCACTTTGGTTAAGCAAATTACTTCTCAACCGTATAACATTTCAGTATTGCAAGTCACCAATATCATAACCGTAGCCTCAAATTCAACTGCCCCATCTTCGTCTCCTCCGCCAAGTCCAACACCCACGATTTCCCCAAATACTGCAGCTGCTTCCCCTTCGGCTTCGAGGAAGGGGCTAGCACCAGGTCCCAGTCATAAGGAGTCGCCAGCTGCATCCCAGCCTAACCCAAGCAATGCACCAGCTGCTGATGGCCCAGGTTCTGATAATAAAAGTTCTGCCGTATCTGTAACTTGTCGGAATTATCTTGCCTCCACCATCCTTATGATTTTGACTTGGGCTTGGTTCCTGCTTACCATGATTTGAGCAGATAAAAAAAGAGGGAAATTTTGGATTCTTTTTCATTTTTTCATTTTTGGTTTGTAATCACCCTACCACGATGGGATCGATGTTCCAATTTGTCAAAATGCTAATATAATTCGGCCCTTGTTTCTAACTTTTTTTAGTAACTGCAAATAGAAGATTACATTCTATGGCGGGATATAACGAAAAATAATTAAATATAATAAATATGAAAATAATATAAAAGTATTAAAATTTATATAATATGAATTATTAATATATCAAAATTTATATAAATATATAATATTTTAAATATAATTATAAAAAAATAATATAAAAATGATAAAAATAAAACAATAAGAAACGGAAAGAATGAAATCATCGTCATTGGATTCCACAAATCTGAATTCAGGTCAAATTAATCAATTGCAATCTTCACTTTAGCCTTACGTTTAGAGGGCAAGAAATGTATTAATTGTCAAATCTTGAAAACTACCAAATTCCCGAAGTGTAATCAACGATTAGGCATATGCAGGTAGGGTCCTATTTTTTTAACATGGGGTAGGATTCTAGTAGACAAAACTTGACAAACAATGCAAGTTGAATTTAAGAAGATAATAATGTTATTTAATGGATTATATATAATACAAAATATAGATTAATAAGACTCAAATAGAAAAAAAAATTGAATATTATTTTGAAAATGTTATAATAAAGGAAACATGCTCAGACTATTCGTTAAGCTATAATTTTCTTAGATGGAGTTGTGAAGTGAGTTTGATAAGGTTAAAAAAATTGGAAGAACTGTTAAATGTCTAGAGACTACCATACTGGAAATAAAATAAATTTTGAATGTATTTAGTATAAGAGAAAAGCGAGAGAAAAAATAAAATATTATTATATTTTATTTTACGCATAAAAATAAATTATTTCAAATTAAAATGACAAGAGAAGAGAAACTAAAATGGTGAGTATTTATAAGATTATTAATTTTTTATCTTATTATTTTATCTTAACTTTAAAAAGTATTGCAATAAAATAATAAAATTTTATTCTTTTCTCTCTCTTTTTTTTTTTAATTCTATCAAGTAATAGATATTTTTCATTTTTTTTCTATCAAATATGTTATGAAGAAATATTTATCCAATCTTATCTTTCTAATTTCTATTAATTCTATCAAGTAAAGTCCAACTTGTAATCACTAAAGTACCCCTTAGGAAAGTGACGAGTTAAATAGATAATTTGAACGTGGTTGTTTGTTTCTTCAAATTAAACATGGTTACTGGATTACAAGTTGTCATTCATTTTAACGTACGAATGTTATCATAGATTACTTATAACTTTTATGTATGCATTCGAAGACTGCAAAAGAGAGAATTCTCTAGTTTCAGGGCATGATAAAAAAGATTCATATGCAATGTTCCCATTCAAGAAATACATGAAGCTTAGGGAGGCTAGCATGCGTTTCTTATGGTTAGATTGCGACAACATTGTTTTAGTTTTTTTTTTTAGAATTACATAAATATATTACAAATTACATAAATCTTTATAATTGAAAAAAAAAGTCAAAATTATCATTAAATATTTTAATTACATAAATTATATTATATATTATATAAATTATTATGATTAGTAATAGAACTTAGCATTACATATTTTTAGTATAATTACACATATACATTATTTACATATATAAATTATGATAAAAGATAATAAAAGTTATAATACATAAATTTATTACATTTATATAAAAATTTTGTAAGTTACAAAAATATATTACAATTAGGTAATAGAAAATAGTATTACATAAAATATTATAATTACACAAATTATATTATATATTACATATGTATATCATCATTGGTAATGTGAATAAGTATTACATATTTTTTTACAATTAAACATATACAATATTTACCTACATAAATTATGATAAAAGATAATAAAAGTTTTAATATATAAATTTATTATATTTATATAAAAATTTTATAAGTTACATAAATATATTATCAACAGTTAATAAAAAATACTATTACAGAAAATATTATAATTACATAAATTATATTATCTATAACATACGTTTATCACCATAGGTAATATACATATGTATTAAACATTTTTATATAATTTGTGTTATATGTAATGTATTTGCGTAAAGAAGCTTTAAAGGTAATGTATGTATATAATTTGGTACATACAAATATTATCGAATTTACATACAAACATTACAGCTTTATATAAAAATATTACCAAATCTGTAATATATGTATATAAAATATTTCTTTAAAAAAATTAACTATAATTTTCTAGAAATTATTTTTTATTCTTTTTAAAATATATTATATGTGTAAAAAATTAATTTTGGTAGTAATTTTTGAAGTGAAAAAGGTTTTCATATTTGTTAGTTTATTTAGGTATATTAGTAATAATTATATTACATTAGGAAAAAAATTAATTTTTGATAAATTTATAATTTTTATTAGTTGGTAAAATTACAACTAAGCATTATAAAAGTTATATATAAATATTACAATTTACATAATATTTATGTGTAATTTACGTTATATGTAATATATTTACGTAAATAATCTTTGAATATAATAATTGTATGTAATTTGTTATATAGAAGCATTACCGAATTTACATAAATATATTATAGATTTACATAAAAATATTACTAAATCTGTAATATATGTATATAAAATATTTCTTTAAAAAAATTAACTATAATTTTTTAAAATTTTTTTATTATTTATTAAATATATTATATGTGTGGGAAATTAATTTTTGAAGTGAAAAAATTTTTCATATAATTTTAGTTTAATAATTTATTTAGGTATATTAGTAATAATTATATCATATTAAAAAAATTAATTTTTTGATAAATTTATAATTTTTATTAGTTGGTAAAATTACAACTAAACATTACAAAATTACATATAATTATTATAATTTACATAATATTTATGTGTAATTTATGTTATATATAATACATTTGTATAAAGAGTCTCTAAAAGTAATATATACATATAATTTGTTACATACAAATATTACTAAATTTACATACAAACATTACAGATTTACATAAAAATATTACTAAATCTATCATATACGTATGTAAAATATTTTTTTAAAAAAATTAACTATAATTTCTAGAAATTATTTTTATTCTTTATTAAATATATTATATGTGTGCGAAATTAATTTTCATAGTAATTTTTGAAATGAAAAAAGTTTCTATATTTTTTTAGTTTAATAATTTATTTGGATATATTAGTAATAATTATATGATACTAAAAAAAATAATTTTTTGATAAACATATATTTTTATTAGTTGATAAATTATAACTAAATATTAAAAAATTACACATAAATATTATAATTTACATAATATTTAGATGCAATTTGTGTTATATATAAACAAATAAATATTATATATAATATAATTATATAATACATATATAATATATAATATTATAAATATAATAAATATAATAATATATTATATATAATAAAAAAAATGAGATTGTTAGTTGTTGAAAAGCCAAATGAACTGAAAGGAAAAAAAGGAAAATTTTTGTATTAAACGTTAGAGAGGGTTTCAAAAGAGTAAAATTTAATAATAATTATTGAAAAAGATGAAAGCGAAAAAAATAATTTTAAAAAAGGATATAATAATTATTAAAATTATTAATAAAAAAACTATAGGTCCTAGTTTACTTTTATTTTTTATCTAATTTTTAGCTGTCTTTCTTCTTGACAATAATTTAGTAGAGGTTATAAATTATATATATTAAATTATAATATATATTATTTACTATTTATTTTTTTGTTTGCAATATTAAGAATTAAAAATTTTAACTAAACAAATATCTCTAAAAATAGTAAATTATGATTATCTCATAATATAAAAATAATTAATTTTATTTTTTATATTTTGCTTATGAGTTTTTTTTTTTTTTTGGTTTCTATTGAAACATCATTCTCCCACTATACAAGAATAATCAACTTTAGCATATATAAAAGCTATACCCAAGGTGACGTCGATCATACATGGACACGACTACTTTATATATATGCTTTATATTTAGTTATAGTGAATCATACATTTAATAATTATTTTTTAATATAAAATATTTTTAATATTTTATTATACATTATATATAATATAATATATTATTATGTTATTTTTATAGTATTATATATTGGTTTATATATGTATTATGTAATATATATTATTTTAAATTTTTAAAAAATAATTTGGATTCAATATTAAATTTTTTTTAAAATTTTATTATTTTTAATTAGTTTTTCAAAATTTAATGTAAAATATTTTTTATATTTTATTGTGTACAATATATTATATTATATAATATATTATTATATTATATTTATAATATTGCATTATGGTATATATGTATTATATAATATATATTATATATAATATGCATAATATATATTATTTTTTATTTTTAAAAAGTAATTTGATATAATATTAAATATTTTTTTAATTTTTATTATTTTTAATTAATCTAGTATTTAATATAATTCGAGATTATTTTATAATTCCAGCTTTAATATAATATTTTTAATATATAATTATATATATCATATATAGTTTGTATGGGGTCGATTCCTTTACGAAAGGAACTGATCCCCAACATATATAATATTAATTTTATATTTAATATAAAATATATTTTTATATTTTTATTATTTATAAATAATAATTTGAGATTTAATATAAAATAATTCTTACTTTTTGCTACTTATAAATGATATTTCAAAATTTAATATAAAATATATTTTTATTTTTTATTATTTATAAATAATAATTCAAGATTTAATATAAAATAATTCTTACTTTTTGCTATTTATAAATGATATTTTAAAATTTTATATAAAATATATTTTATTTTTTTATTATTTTTAGATACTATTATATATATAATTTATATTTGTAATTTATATATAATTTTTATATATAGTTCATATATATATATATATATAAGAGTCGACACTTTTCTCACATCAAGGAAATTGACTCTCCCATGAACAGCAAAACAGAGTTACATTATAATTAAAATTTTTATTAATAATTTTAATAATTTTTATTTTTTTAAATAATTTTTTTGAAATATTATTTTTTTTTTTTTAAATTCTCCTTGTTACCCAATTACCAAGTAAACCATATTTTTTAAATCAACCATTGACATGAAAAATTTCACATCCAAAGATTCATTTTATGTCAAGTTGATGGAAAGCTTATGGTAAAGAACGAATTCTAAAATTTTTCTAAAGTTTATTATAAGCTGAAATTGAAAAGCAAAAATACTACTTTAAAGATAATAATAATATTATATATATACACACAGAGGACGGGAGGCATATGATTCAACTCCATATTCAAATATCACTTCAGATTTTTTTTTCAAATTATTAGACACTTTATTTTATTTATTTAATATGTTTTTTAATTTTTTAATATTTAAACTTGCATTGAAATCAGATTCAATCATAATTTAAAGATACATAAGATTCATCAAAATCTTTTACAAAACTCATACATATAAATAATGAATATTATTATAATTTTTATTGTAATTAAATTGTAGTAAAAAATTATGTGAAATGCTTTCTAGAGGAGCATGTATTTCTAATTTTTTTTCTTTATTTTTGTAATTTATTTTTTGAATGTCTTACTGGTATTTAGTTTTCATGAAATTATGAATTTTTTTCTAAATAAACTATTTTGATCAAAGTAATATATGTCCGGAAAAGAATAATATATATATATATATTATACAGGGTGCTACGCTTCTTTTGAGAAAATAAGATAGAAAAGAATAATATATATATATATATATATATATCATACAGGGTGCTACGCTTCTTTTGAGAAAATAAAATAAAATTACCAAAAATTTGTGGATAACGAACGAAATTAAAATAGCAATAAATAAAATTAAATGAAAAAAAAAATATATATATATATATAGTCTTTATGTAATAAAAAGAAAATGACAAGCTTTTTCATAATAATCTGATGTTTCCATAATTAGTAGACCCCTCCGAAAATCATACAAGACACTCCTCTTCTCCCTCTCATTCCTCTTCTCTCTCTCTCTCTCTCTCTCTAATTTTTTTTTATTTATTTCTCTTTTGAAAGAACGATTGATCTCAAACAAGAAATTCAAGAATTCTTTAGATGTCTTCAGAGAAGGTGCATGTCGAGCACTGTAAAGGCGTCAATGGCCTCGATAAGGTCATCTTAAGGGAGATTCGCCGTTGCTCTGCTGAGGTTTTCGCTTTCATTCTCTTTCTTTCTTTTCTTTCTTTGATCTCTCATTTGCGAATCTCTATCCGATTATTATTCTCTTCCTTTTTTTTTGGAACGAAATGATTGCTGTTGTTTAGTTCGGAATTTTCAAATCTGTGTTAGAATATTATCCGCATTGTAAAAATTGCCGTTTCTTTGAGAAGTTTTGCGTGATTTGTTCAGTATATTATTGTATTTATCGATTTGGATCTAAACATTATCTTACTTGTCTGTAGTATTGAAACTCTGACGATTTAATCGCGTGCAAGTTTTGCTTAATAAATCTTGTGATGATTCGTTAAGTTTTCAGATTAAGAAGAATTCACTCTTTCGTCGTAATCTTAAATATATAAAGTGCGTATAGTAAAAAGAAGAGAAGTACGATAGCAAGAGAAAGGAAGCTAAAATGTAAGAATCAATCGCAGGAAATGGTACGAAAGATTACTATCAAACCAAGTTAGAGGTGCGGGTTAAGCACATGATTAAAATTTGCACCGAGTTCTTTTTTTTTTTTTTTTTTTCTGGTGATAACTTTTCTTCTGGAACATTTTTGTTGAGATGATGGGAGGAATTATTTCACTTACGTGAACAATCAAGAGTGTTTAGAGGATAAGTCCTCGTAAGGTTCTTTGGCACATTAATATAATTTGTGAAATGTTTTCAAGCCGGAAGAGTATTTGCCATGTATATAAGATTTTCTAGAAATATATATAAGATGCTTTAGAACATCTTTCTTTTTCCTTGTTAGTACATACCGGCATGCATTTCTACACATGCACTTTTGTTAGTAAGACTGCTATTCTATACACTGGCGAGAGAGTTTAGAAAGTCCACAAGCTGTGCTTATCGCATTCCTATTGGATGATAAATAATGAAGTCAATGTTAGATTATTAAGTTAATATATGTAGTTAAATGTACAAGGGATGATCAATTAAAACTGCTTGTGGAGTTTTCGAGCTCCAACGCCATTGTATTGATAATAATAATAATCCATTTGCTTCCCGCTAATCATGGGAAAAATTCGCTTGACCTTTTTTTGCTAGTCTGAGCATGAATTGGTTTGTTTGAATATTTTCAATTTTGTTGATTTATTTTTTCTTATATTAAACATGCCTAAAAGTGGAATTAGTGTTCTTGAAATACTATTTTATGAACTTCAAAAGTCATGAGTGCTGCTTAATGTAATGCCTTTGGTTCTTCCTCTTCCTTCTCCTCCTCCTTTTCTTTTCTTTTTAACTTGAATACTTAATATATACTTAGGAAACAAGCAAAATTTCTTGTATTCATTCTACTTATTTTTCTTAAACAGGTGTATCTCTATGGAGGTCAAGTCACTTCTTGGAAGAATGAACTCGGAGAAGAGTTGCTTTTCCTTAGTAGTAAGGTATCCATATTAGAATTATTCTTGCAAGAAGCTGTTCAGCTTAAGAATTTAAATGAATTAAAATTAGCTTTTCTTCTGCTATCAATGCTTTCATAGTTAGAGGTGATCTCAGAATGCACATGCAATAGCTCAAGTATTAAACTCTGGCAATTTGGTGGTGGTAGTGTTGTTATCATTTTCTCTCACTTAGGTGATTTTATGCTAGTAAAGGCCCCATTGATTGTGCAATGTGGTGATAAATTACTTGGAAGTTATAGTATTTTCTTAGCTGTTTGATTAACACTTATTGCTACTTCTAGTTGACGAAGTTAGTGCTCCAAAAGCACTTTTGATAAAAATGAATTCTCAGATAGTTTCAGAAGGAGGGAATTGTCAAAATGACCGTCACTTACACTTTTGATACAAATGTGGTTTCTAAATTTTCGTGAAGTACAAAAAAAATTTCTAATTGAAACAATCAATGTATATTGAGTTTTATACAGGAAGAAAGTTAGCAATTTGAATGGATCTGCTCAACTTTATGACTGCCCTTCCAGTTAATAATTTGTTCTTACTGCAGGCTATTTTTAAGCCTCCTAGGGCTATTCGTGGAGGTATACCTATTTGTTTCCCTCAAGTATGTACTTAAATACTTTTTATCTGTTTTTTTTTTTGTGGCAAATTTTATATATTTGTTTCCGAGTTCAATTGTTTGCCATACGCAGTTTGGAAATATTGGTTCTCTTGAGCAACATGGGTTTGCAAGGAATCGAATTTGGAGTGTTGATCCTGATCCCCCACCATTTCCATCAAATATTTCTCACAGGGCCTTCATTGACTTAATCCTTAGGCACTCTGAAGAAGATTTGAAGATCTGGCCTCACAGGTGCTTTACTCATATGAATTGTGAATATTCAACACAGATCTTAAATTGGCATTTCAATTTCAATGCTCTTCTTTGAAGCATAGTTGTAAGTTGTTAAACTAGCATGATATAACTCTTAAACTGCTGTCTGGACCACATTTTAATGCGTTTTATTTCCTGTTTTTTCTATAAGACGAATCCTCTAATATATGGCATTAGGTTGTGTGCTGTTTTGGAGCTAGCACATAACTTGTTTTAAAATCAATCTTCAATGTGCTCTGGTAATGTATTTGTGGATTTTATGGATTGACTGATTACATTTGTTGTCACCTCCCTATGTATGTCGTGTGTACATTTAGGGCATTACCGAAGTGTGTCAGATTCTTACCGAAGTTTTATCATTTGGATTAAGAAATATGCAATTATGTGCAGGTATGAGTGTCGGTTAAGGGTAGCTTTGGGACCTAGAGGTGATTTGATGTTGACATCTCGCATCAGAAATACAAACACTGACGGAAAGTCATTTACATTTACATTTGCCTATCACACCTATTTTTTCGTCACTGATATCAGGTTTACTATATTTATCTTGCTGTCGTCTGGTTTTTAGTCTTGAAATTTTCTACATGTAAACATGCATTGTAATTTTACCAGTTGTAATATATATTTAGTTAACAATGCTGGGTACAGTTTTATTCAGTCACAAAAGCAGTGTGAGATGCAATGTCCATTGAACATTTCATGATGAAATTATCCTTTAGCCTTACAGGTAGGATCTAGGACTGTCAAAAGCGGTTGTATAATATGATCTCAAAATTGTTCTTAGAACATTGGTAGTTTACTTACATGTATGATTTATCATGCAAGCTACAGTCGTCTGCATACTAAGTATATGGATTTTCTCGATTATTTCACTTAGATGTTATAAACATCCTTGCAACAGATTATGATTCTATCTTGAAATGTTGTATAGTGAAATTAAGTTATGATTAGAAGCAAGTTCTATTGTTCACCTGTTAATAACGTGTACATTACAGATGGCATGAACAAACTCTGGTTTTTTTCTTTTTTTGTTTTTAAGTGAAAATAAAAACTCTGTTCTAGGTGTTGCTATTATGATACATTACTAGGACATACTCATTCTGTGTTTCACAATTCTTTTTCTATTACTTTTATTTAGTGAAGTACGAGTAGAAGGACTAGAGACACTGGATTATTTGGATAACTTGAAGAACAGAGAGCGGTTCACAGAGCAAGGGGATGCAATAACATTTGAATCAGAAGTTAGTGTCAATTTTTTATAAGCAGGCGTATGTTTCCCGTCTTTTAAAGCCTAATAATTTGAATTTAGTGTTTATGTTTCCTGTCTTGTGGATGAAAAAGGTGGATAAAGTATATCTCAGTACACCAACAAAAATTGCCATCCTGGACCATGAAAGGAAGCGAACATTTGAGTTGCGAAAGGATGGTCTTCCAGATGCTGGTGAGTTTGTTGGCTTTATACACTTCCAGATTAATTTAGAGGTCTATGGATAGGTTATGCTGGGAGGTGTAATATAGATGGGAGATAAAATTATTTTATCTCTGGTCCTTTCTTCTTCTTGGAAGTTAACAACTCTAGAATCAGCTGACACGGTTTATTGAGCAACTAAAAATGACAAACATGGGATCATCTATTCGGTATTATGTTCCCCATAATTCTGTTGTTACTTCATTTGTGATGTTAAAGGATTCTTTTCAGTGGCATCCTTCCCTTCCAACAAATCTGCCTTTGTTGAGATTTCCCTTTCAAAATAGTTCTGTTCTTTTACCCTCTTTAGAAGCAAGGTTTCTCTGAAGGGTGTATGGAGGAAAATTTGCTTGCATAACCTGAACTGTATAGAACAAAGGACAACTACTTGTTGTCCCATGCATTGCAGTGATGTTGCTTCAAAAATCAAGTCGTATATGTAAATATTAATATAAAATCTTCATCTAGTTTTGTATTTTCTCCTACAAGGCTTTGATCTGATGCAGCTGGAGCTATGGTCTTGTTTCTGCCATTTCATTATGCATTCAAATGAATGTTTGAAGCTGACTATTATTTCAAGTTGGCAATGAAAGTTCCATTTCTAGCTCTTCATGAAATGTAATATTATACATTGCGAAGAACACAGCCTACTTTTTGTTTTAGTAGTAAAACATTTGGATTGGACGGATTAGAAATTTACTGTTTACTTATGGCTGAAGATAAACTAAATTATGCAACTTTATTATGCATACATTATCAGATAAGCATCGTAAATCATGGTTAGATGTGCAACTTACAGCTTGGTTCCAATACTTTTCAGTTGTGTGGAATCCCTGGGATAAGAAAGCAAAGGCAATGGCCGATTTTGGTGATGACGAGTACAAAAATATGCTTTGTGTAGAGGCTGCTTGTGTGGAGAAGCCCATTACCTTGAAACCTGGTGAAGAGTGGAGAGGAAGGCTGGAGATTTCAGCCGTTCCTTCCAGTTACTGCAGTGGACAACTCGACCCACGAATGGTACTCTTTAGTGGTTGAATACATTACTGGCCTTTTTCTTGGGCATCTCTTGTACAGTTTAAAGACAGCAATCTGAAATGCACAGCCGATTAGGCCTTCAACTGGCACCGTAGCCAATTAGCCAAGCATTTAATTGCAAATTTGTCTAGTACCAAAAGCTTTATATAAAAGGCATGGTAATTTGGTGGATTCAGGTTCTCTGGGTGTTTGATTACTAGTCCATTATTTGGTTTTTCATTTAATTAAGGCTTAGTCACTAGTAAAAATTTCTTTATTGCGTTTGGAAGACCCTTTTCTTATCTATATATATAGTATATTTTCTAAGGATTGTAGAAGCGATTTATTAGAGGTTGCCAGTTTGGTAATAAAATCCTTTGCTTTGATTTGTGATATTATAGAACTTGGTATTTCTATGGAGTCGATAACTTTGCTTTGCTGGGCAGTTTTCTTTTTGAGATATTTAGTACGGTGCTAAATTGTTCTACAATATTCTCTGTAAACTAAGTAGGTAATCACTTGCATAATGTTTAGTTCTTTGGAATGAAAAACGCTGTAATGAAATAGCTATTACGCGAGAATAGAATAGAGCAAAAATGAAATGGAATAGTTGTATGTAGTAGATTGGTTCAGTAGAATAAAACGATATGAGATTTGAATTTCTTACTGTATGTAGTAGTTTGGTTCAATGAAATAGAACAGTATGAGATTTGAATCTCCTAAAGCAATTTTTTATTTCATCTAGAGTCGGAATAGGCATTCAATAGGAGGGCATGAAATGCTTATTTAGTGATTTTGCGGAATAAGGCCATAACAAGTTATTCCGTGGAATAGCCATTCTGTAAACTAAACAGTCACATTATTATGATGCGCTAGAATATGGTTATAATAGAATTCCTAATACGGTGAATTAAATACGCAGTTAGTGATTTGAGTTTTGGTCGCCTAACTTTTAAAATTATTAAAATGGGTACAAACGTTATAATTTTCTTTTGTGACCTAGCCATTTGAGATTAAAGGCTAGAAGACATGACTTGCAAAATGTGGCATTATGAATTTTGAGAAAAAAATAAATTATACTTTTGATGATTTATCTTTTTAAAAATTTTTATTTTGTTCATCCAACTTTGAAATTTTCACAATTTGGTTACGCATAGAAGTGTTCATGAGTTAGGCTGGGTTTTGTTCGAGTTTAAATATGGTATTAATATCATTTATGCTTGTCCATACTTGGCCCAACCCGAAATATAGGCTTTATTTTTTTTCTAAGTCTACCCATATTTATAAATGGGTGGTTTAAGTCTATTTAAGTCTCATATTATTTTTTCTAATTTATTTTTATAAATTTTTAATTCTTAGTAATTTAATAGGTTTTTTAAATACAAAAATTTAAATAACTTAATATATATTTTAATGGTTATACTATAATGTTATATATGTATTTCTATACGATAAAAATTACTTAATGTATAAAATATAAAACTATATATATATATATATCTTATAATTGTAAAATGGATTGGGTTAGGTTGGTCTTGGATCTTAAAAGTAGAAGTCAAGGTTTGACTTATTTTTTAAATAAATTTAATTTTTTGTCCAAGTTCATTTTTTAACATGATTTTTTTGTTTAAAACCTCCTAAATATTGATGCGCCTTCAAATTTGGATGAGTAGTTTGGCCTATAAACATTTCTAGTCACACATGATTAATTTGTTTTACTTTTGATCACTTTTGTTAAATAGATTCTTTGCCTTATTATAATAAAAGAGTTAAAACTCACATTAAATTTTTTTTATTTATAGTTTTACATTGATAACATTAAAATGATTAATATAGTTTTACTTTATATTAATTTGATATGATTTTAAATATGAAAATGAACTTTTTATGTTAATACAAATTTTGTTAATGAATACTTTATTAATTATATTTATTTGAAAAATATACAATTATAAGTTTAAAATAGCCTAAAATAACAAAAATTCACGTGTGGCATACGAAAACAAATGCTATTTATTAAAGATAAGAAGAGATTTTATTTTATTTTATATAATTGAATTTCACTACAAAGAATTTTAAAATTTTAACCTAAATTTGTTCAAGGGTAAGGTTATTGGTCCAAACATGAAAGCTCGCTCGATATTCAAGAGGGTCAGACAAAAATATTGGGTTCAAAAAATGGGCTTAGGCAAAAAAGGAAAATAAGGCTTGTTTACAATTGGACGGGCTTAGACAAAAATTTTAAGTTCGGGCTCATCTTAGTCTACTAGTTATTAATATGTTAATGCAAACCTTAAGATGAAAACACAACCTAAAGCCCGATTGGATGGAATTAGACCTTTAGGATAGTCTTAAAAATCAAGCAAAGAGAACTTTACCCCAATCAAACATACTGATTATAACCAAAGTTATAAGAATCTTGATTGCCACAAGTTAACCTGACAAGATCAATTTGAGTTCTTGTTTAAAGAACAAAGAAGAAGTTCATTCAAAGTGAAAAAACTTTCAAGATATATTTTTTATTCAAATCTGCTAAATTACATGAATGAGACAGTCTTATATAGGCCTCAAATCTATATAGTCTTAACTAAACAAAGACAATCCTAATCAATAAGAAAATGTCTATTACTTGTCCTAATCTTATTAGGACTTATCTAAACAAATTAAAATCCTAAACACAATCCTAATAAATAAGGATAAAGTCTATTTTTATCATAATTTGATTAGAAATTATCTAAAAAATTAAAATTAAAAAGTTAAATTCTTACTCAAAAAAATCAGAAATCCTAAACTATAGGGCCATGAATATATGCAAATTGGGCTTCATTCATCTTGGACATGAGAATTGGGCTTCAAGCTTTGTTCTTTTCCCTTTTTAGCCTCAATACAATGTAGAAAAGTGATAAATCTTGACAATGCATCTGATTCTTCTTGAGCAGCTTGCTTTCCTTGCATTTCCATGATTAATCCTTGCAAAGCTTGCTTCATCCATTTAGTTTTTGCCTTAATCATTGGGCCTCCAATTCTTCATAAAAGGATCAAAAGAATGGTTCGAAGTAGGTGTTTGTGCAAGTTGATCTCTATCATTCTTTCCCTCCTCGAAAAGATTTATCCTTGAATCACTAAGTTTTTCACTAACATAAGCAATCGGTTTGGAATCTTGCATCAAAACAACTCTTATTCCAATTCCAGATGTATCACATTCAACCTCAAAAACTTTATCAAAATTAGGTAAACATAGCAAATGTGCATTAATCAACTTATTTTTCAACGTATTAAAAGCTTTCTTATGTACATCATCCCATTTAAACACAACATTTTTTTAACAAGTTGATTCAAAGGTGCTGCAATAAAACTAAAGTCTTTCACAAACCTTTTATAAAAACTTCCTAAACCATGAAAACTCCTTACCTCATTTGTATTGCTAGGTGTTGGCCATTCCCTAATTACCTTCACTTTGTCTTCATCTATACTTATTCCATGCCAACTCACAATAAAACCAAGAAAAACAATGGATTCCATGCAAAAAGCATATTTCTTAAGATTAGCATACAATTTATGCTCCTTTAAAGCATTAAAAACAACATGCAAATGTTTAACATGATCATTCAAATTTTTTCTATATAGTAAAATATCGTCAAAGTAAATCACAACAAATTTCCCAATGAAAGAACACAAAACATGATTAATCAACCTCATAAATGTGCAAGGTGCATTAGTTAAACCAAACGACATCACTAGCTACCCATATAAACCATAGTTTATCTTAAAAATAGTTTTCCATTCATCATCTTCGTTCAAGCGAATTTGATAATAGCCATTCTTTAAATCAATTTTAGAAAACACACATGAACCATGCAATTTATCAAGCATATCATCTAACCTAGGAATAGGATGTCTATACTTTATAGGATTTTATTAATGGCTTGACAATCAACACTCATGCTCTATGTTTCTTCTTTCTTTAGTATAAAATCACAGGAATTGAACATGGGTTAAGACTCTTTGTTACAAATCCCTTTTTACACTAACTCATCCACTTGCCTTTGAATCTCTTTGGTATGCTGGTCTATTAGGGATTGATGAACCGGGAATGAAGTCTATTTGATGGTTAATACCTCTAAAAGGAAGTAGTCCATATGGTATTTCCTCAGGAAATAAATTTGCAAATTCCTATAATAAAGAAACAACCACATTAGGCAACGAAGGGTTAAGATTGTTAGTTGAGAAATAAACATCCTTGCACAAAAATACAAGTAGTTGCTACCTGGTGAACATAGCATTCTTAATCTCACTTTTTTTTTTTCAAAAGCACTAATTCTCTTATTTTTGTCTCTATTTTGCTTTCCATATTCTGAATCATTACACACTACTACGCTCTTTTTTACTCTTTTACATACACTCACTTTTTATATCACTCATTTCTTTTTCTCATGCACTTATTTATTTTCATCTTGCACTCTTGAGCTATCCTATTTTGGTCCTTATAGGCCTCTAATGGTTTGAGAGGAGTTAATATAATAACTTGGTTGTTCATTACAAAACTATATCTATTCTTATACCTATCATGAGTAACTTTCTTATTGAACTGCCATGGATGCCGAAGAGTAGATGACTACCATGTATTGGTGCCACATCACAAAGAACCTCATCCTTGTAGTTGCCAATAGAGAATGCAATTTACACTTGCTTTGTCACCTTATACGATCTTAGATGCTTCAATGTAGGCAGATTTAGCTTTTTAACCATCAAAGTACTAGCAACATTAGTGCAGCAACCACTATCAATAATCATGCTACATACCTTGTTGTTCACATGGCACCTAGTATGAAAAATGTGCTCACATTATACCTCATCACTATCTTTTTTAGGTTGTATGTTAAGATTGCACCTAGTAATGCGCATATCTCCTCCATGCATAGGTTCTTCAATATCAACATCACTGCAGTCCTCTAATGGTGGCATTTTATCATCATTCGAACTTACGATCTCTATGTCACCATTATCCATAACAATCATAGTTTTTTTATTAGGACATTGAGAAGCAACATGCCTAAACTCTTGACACCTGAAATGCTTAACATCACATGATTTAAAAGATGATTTAGTTTTAATTTTACCTTTGGAAATATCAATTGAATCATTTTCCCTTGTAGCTTCTTTAGATTTCCAGGTAGCTTTGTTGTTCTTTCAGTTTGACTTTCATAAAGAGCTAGAAGCTAAACTATAGTTGGAAGTGCCCTTAGACTTTAATTGTTTTTCCACCTTGATAGCTTTATACAATAATTCCTCCATCTCTATATACTACATCAGTTATCTCTTTATTCAAACCACCAATGAATCTAGCCATAGTTGTCTCACGATCTTTCTCTTTATTAGCCCTAATCATGGCTATCTCCATTTCTTTGTAGTAATCTTTTACATTTATGGATCATTGAGTCAGCCCTTGCAACTTTCTGTTTAAGTCCTTATAGTAATGGCTAGGTATGAACCTCTTTCTCATCACTACCTTCATTTCTTCCCATGATCGAATAGGTTTTTCACCATTCCTATGCCTATTAATCACAAACTAATCCCACTAAATACTAGCATAATTTGTGAACTCAACTGCCCTAGTTTAACCTTTTTCTCCAAAGTAATTATGACAATAAAAAACATGCTCTACCTTTCTTTTCCACTCCAAGTATAATTTAGGTTCATTTTTCCTTAGATGGTAGGGATTTTGATCTTAATACTACTTATATTGCTATCTCATTTTGAAACTGCCTTTTTACCCTTCCTAGAATTACTCTCATCATAATAAGAATCCTTCTTCTCCTCCTCCTCGTCAACCGTGTGTTTTTTAGAGGATCTAAGATTGGATAAGGATTCTAAATTATCTAACCTTATGTTTAGAAGCTTGAACTGGTCTTGGACAACCTTCACAAACAAGTTGATATCGATTTCAACATTATCTTCTCAGCTATTCATGTTTTAAACCTGTAAAACTTGTTAGGAATAAAAGTAGATTGGTTTTCCTCACACACTCTTTTATGTGTTAACACTCGAGATTAGTTATATAACCATTCGTGTTTCCCTCAATTATAGCTTTTTCTCAATGATATTCTTACCTCTATTGCCTTTTACTACTTAACTTCCCTTTACAAGTCCTTTAAAAAGAACTTTATAAATTATCTTACCAAAATAGCAAGCAACAATGAAGTTATTATAACTTTGATTAATAAGATCAATAAGAAAGATCAAAGAAGTGAAATCAACCAGAAATATGGAAGGAAACGAATTCAACAAGAAATATTAAAGGTAGAAAATCAACTAGAGGAAACAAAGAATTTTTGTAAAATGTGAATATAAAGCTATAATAACAATCTTTTTTAAGAAGGAAAAGAGCTAAAGTATTGGAACACCTTTTTTTTTGCTTTTTTTATAGATGATGAACAACAAATGGTTAGAACATTAGACCACTTTTTTTTTTAATTTTTTTATAGATGATGGACAACACTAAATATAATAAAAATTTATTGAAATAATGGGATTAAAAGGTACATTACACCTAACTCTCAAGAACCAAAGCTCTGATGCCAAATAATGTGAACCTTAGGATGAAAACACAACTTAAAACCCAATTGGATGGAATTAGACCCCTAAGAACATCTTAAAAATCAAGCAAAAAGAACTTGATCCCAATCAAACTTGCTAATTAGAACTACAGTTATAAGAATCTTGATCGCTACAAGTTACCTTGATAAGATCAATTTGAGTTCTTGTTTAAAGAACAAAGAAGAAGTTCTCACAAAGTGAAGAAACTCTCAAGATATTTTTTTCTATTCAAATCTACCGAATTACATGAATGAAACAACCTTATATAGGCCTCAAATCTGTAGAGTCTTAACTAAACAAGGACAATCCTAATCAATAAGGAAAAATCTATTCCTTATCCTAATCTGATTAGGACTTATCTAAATAACTTAAAATCCTAAATGTAATCCTAATCAAAAAAGAGAAAGTCTACTCCTTATCGTAATCTGATTATGAATTATCTAAACAAATTAAAATTGAAAAGTCAAATTCTTATTCCAAAAATTAGAAATCTAAAATCCTAAATTATAAGGCCATGAATACATGCAAATTGGGCTTCATTCATCTTGGACATGCAATTTGGGCTCCAACCTTTATTCTTCACCTTTTTCAGCCTCAACACAATGTCATAAAGTGATAAATCTTGGCAATGCATCTGATTCATCCTGAGCAACCTTCTTTGCTTGCATTTCCATGATTAATCCTTACAAAGCTTGCATCATGCAATTAGTCTTTTCCCTAGTCATTAGACCTCTAATTCCTCGCAAAGGATTAGAAGGATGATGGGAAGTAGGTGTTTGTGCAAGTTGATCGCCATCACATGTTGAAATATTTTTATAATGGATGTCACATCATACAATTTTAAAAGAATATTAACAAAAAGCTTATTAAAATATTTTTAATTATTAAAAATAAGATTAAAACATATTTTAAAGTTAAAAATATATAATATGGGCATACTTAAACAAATGTTAATATCGTATATGAGTCTAGCCAAAACTCAACCCAGCTTGGCCCATTAACAAGTTTAAGTTAGCATTTCACATTTATTTTACATTTATATAAGTTTAGGCAATAAAAAAAATTTTGAATTTTATTTTTTATTAAATTCTTGTATTTTTATTCCTAACAAATAAGTTTTTAATTTTTAATTTGTACTTAAGTAAACTTTTAATCTTATTCTTATATCCAAATAAGCTCTTAAGTTTTAATTTCTATCTAAATTAATATTTTTATTTTTGACAAGTGTTATTTTGAAATAAATGCATATTTGCATATAAGTTGAATGTTAAGAATTTATTTGAAAACAATAAAAGTACTAAGACTTTAAAAAGTGAAAAAATTCAAGGATTTATTTCTTATTTTAATTATCTCTGATAATAAAATTGAGTATCTTATTAAATTTAAATTTTGGTCTATGTTGTTAATCGTTCGTTGTTGATATAGCTTTTACAATTATTTAAACAATTCTAAAATTCACTATAATAAAATATTTATTATTTTTGTTCTATATAATAAAAGATCATAAGATAATACTCAAATAAACATGCAAAATTTATAAAAAAAATTAGAAAATAAGCATTCAGTTTTGTGGAATATCATTATTTTTATTTTTATGGAATTAAAATTGTATTTTAATGCTTATGTTATTGCAATCATATCATTTAAATTTGAAAATTTTATGAATAAATGCAATTATCAAACTATTAAAATGTATTAATTCAAGTATTTAACATCCAATTCATTCAAATAAGTTTAAATAAGTATCTTTAATTAGAATTTGAAAATTTTCATAATGTCAAGATCCTAAATATAATAACGTTCATAGTTTTAATTCCATATGTTAACCTTGAATTTAGTTTTTGATATAACCAACAACCTTAAGTTAAATTAATATTCGACCTTATACTTATGTTTAAATTAAAAAAGATTCGTAAAAGTACTAAGGCAATTCATTGAGATGTGTTTGAGTCATCAAAAATGATTTTACAAATGAATTTTAAAGAACAGTATCGATACAAAGAACATGTATATCGATACTATGCATCAAACTCTCAAATGTATCGATACAATAAACATAAGTATCGATACATATTGGTGAGTATCGATACTTGATCCTTGAGTATCAATACAGAGCTTGGCAGTAGCTCAAGTTGGCATGAAACCCTCAAATGTATCGATACAATGAACATAAGTATCGATACATATTGGTGAGCATCGATACTTGATCCCTGAGTATCGATACAGAGCTTGGCAGTAGCTCAAGTTGGCATGAAACTCTCAAATGTATCGATACAAGTGTGTATGTATCGATACAAGTGTGTATGTATCGATACATGTTGATGAGTATCGATAGTAAGCCCATGAGTATCGATACAGGGCTTGGCAGTAGCCTACGTTTGGCTGAAACCTTTATATGTATTGATACAAAGGTATCTGTATCGATACACACAGATAAGTATCGATACTAAGGATTCAGTGTCGATACAACATGCTGTAATGGTAACTTTTTTTTAAATGTGTATCGATACTACTAATATTGTATCGATACTTTAGCACAGGATTGAACGAAAATCAGCATTTATGAAGGCTACAACGGCTCTTCAACCACCACATTAAATGCTTAACGTCCATAAATCAATTTACAACTATAAATAGAGGTTCCAAACAGCTGATGAGCAGAAGATACAAACCTTATTGAATCATTCAACATCAAAAGCTCAAA
>JBBYHO010000016.1:10200317-10210403 GCA_038382025.1 Adansonia gregorii
TTTCGGTCTATTGTATTTAAGACCAAGCATTATATTGGGTCATAAATTATTTAATTTAAGACAAAGTCTTATAACAAATATACATTAAGTAAAATAAAGACGATGTGCATATTTAATTGTTTTATTTGAACCTATTTTGTTTAATTTTATTAGGTCAACTTTCAAAACATTTAAAATTCTTGATGAGTCTTATTAAAATTATTGTGACTTAATATGTCCATTATTTGATTTAATTTTAGGCCTATTGGGTTGGGTTAATGATTTTTTTAAGGACATAATCAGCTTGATAGTGGGGTATTTCATAGCAAAACATGATATTCAAAGGGCATTTTGGAAGTTTGGTGGTTAGTTGATACTCAAGTGTTAGTACTTGGACTAATTAAAAATTAAAAGCACACTCTAGTACTGCATCACTCATCATTTTTGATAACCAAAAGACAAAAGTGCCCCTTTTGCCTTAGCATGATGTTGGCTAAATGGCCTTATATATAGCCAAAACATTGGCCTTCAAAGAAAAAAACTCTCTCTAATTTTCCCTCATTTGGCCACCAGCCCTAGAAAAAAATTTCAGTAATAAAAATTCATAGTAGCTGAAAAAAAGAGAAGGAAAAGTCAAAAGCAAGCAAACATAAGCATGGAGGCACCACATTGACAAGGAGATAAGTATCAAGGTTTATTTTGTGGTATATTCCTTGACCCTTTTTTACATCTTTTTCTTTTCTCATTTTTGTTTTCATGCCATTTTAGCAAGCTTTTTGAGTGATAACCATGAAAATTATAGGATTCATACTTTTTTTAAGCTTTTTTGATGTGGTTTTGTGTTTAATGAGTTATTGCAACATTTTGGTGGCTAAAAACCATGTTTCTTGCTCTTTTTCCATTCTAGTAGCCTGTATTTCAGTCTTAATATTTTTGGTTCATCTCAACACTTTGATTTCTAATGCTTGACATACATTATTAGATGACTAAATGTTGTTTGTGTCATTACTTATGTTTTGGTCACCTAGCTTGTTAAAATACCTTACTATGTGTGCCTAACTATGCCTTGAGTGTTTGATATCATGCTTATTTATTTAGTCCATAACATGTTTGTGATAATGTTTGTTTGATGTGAGCTAAAATTTGATTTTGTAAAATAACCCAAAGTTAAACTATACTAACCTTTATCAATGGGGATTAGCATGGATTTAATGTTTTAAGATATTGGTTCTCTAATCTTGGGGATATATCAAGTATAAATATTTGGGATCAAGGTCTCATTAGGCCAAATTTGAGCTTTGTTTCAAGCTTATCATTAGCATTGGCTGTGGACAATGGATGGTTTGGTGGCTTATTCTTTGTAAGCTAGATTAGTCTGCTACTACACTGCCATGGACTTAGTGATTGGACATTCGCATGTCTAAAGCCTTGACATGTTACTATAAAAGTCTTAACTAAAAAAAACCTTTATTTTAGTATTGGAAACATATGGCCCCTGTTAAAAACTATTTCTACACTCTAAACGATTTTTATGGAATTTTTTAGTATAATTTTTTGGAAAGAGCTTCAAATTACCTTTATAACGATACCTTTCTGCCCTTATATCACTCTGGATTTGAAAGTTATAATTTTTCAAACCTCTGTTGTTAGGAACCCTTGGAATTAGCAATTCATATTTTGCTCAGGAAATTCTAACCCATAGAACGATATTTGTAAATTTTTAAACATTTTCCCAAAAAATATTATAAAATTCCCTTTTTGGAAAGGTGTATTTGTGATTTAATGATTCCAAATAAGATCGAGATGATTTTTCAAACTTCACTGCCCCCTTTTTCTAGCACTTGCTGTCAGCACTGACTCAGACTTGACATTTTTGGAATATTTTTACATTAATTCTTATCGAGCTACCTTTCCAATGGTACCTTGTTTGCCACTAGAAACCCTCAAACCAAATTAAAATAAATTTAGAAAATTGGACAACACGATGTTGTCCCTTGTATTTCCTCAACTTGGGAAAATTATTTGTATTTTCGCCAACCAATATTACTAGTCATTCAAATGACTCAAAATATATTCAATGATTTTCCCCATGGAGTCATGACTCGTGACATACCTTTAGGCTCGTATCAAAACTAAAAATTGTTTTAAAAATTATTTTCCATTGCCTATTTAAAATATTTTTGCATCTTAACATTTATTTTCTTCAAAAAATCCCAAAATTTTGATTTTCAAAAATCAAATTCTATTTTTTAGAAAGGATACTCCAACCTCACTTTTCCAAGAGAATTTTCTAACCTCATTGTCTTCGAAAGGATACTCCAACCTTACTTTTCAAAATATGTAAAAAAAAAATCTAAGTTTTTTCTTCCTTGGGCTTCCTAGACCTTTTATCATCCTTTTTACACCCAAGATAGTCTTCAAATTCAAACACGTCTCAAAATTGTTAATTCAGTTATTCCTTGATGACTTGGGTCAACTACAAGATATATCCTAATTATCCCTTATTTTCTACGATTTCACGTACTCATTTGTAATAAAACTTTTACCATATTCCTTTACATCTTAGTAACCCATTTCTCTTCTTAATGGTGACTCATATTCATGTCTTCAAAAAAAAAATCAAATTTTATTAAACTCAAGGCAATGTTTTATGTCAATATCCCTCTAGTGCTTAAAACAGAGTATTCTTTTCTAAATTATTCGGACTTTATTTTATCGAATCCTTTATGTTTCTTCTTCTTCCTGGGTAGCATAGAAAATTGGATCCAATATTTAAAAATTTGCATTAATAATAAGGGGATTACACATAAATAACTATCACGTGAAAAACTTAGGAAAATTAAGATTTCAATAATTTACGGCTAAATGGTACCAATTTTGGTCGCTAGGGGTGCTAATCCTTTCTCACATGTAATCGACTCTCGAACCTTTAAAGATGAACTATAGTTTATGCTGTCCACAAAATTTGTTTGGCAAATTTCGTAAATCAGAATCACTAATTTTAATAGGTAGTCGATCATACTTAGCCCAAAATGGTCAATGGCGATTCCAAGTCGTGGCCATTTCATAATAGCCAACTAAGACCAATTAGATAGGTGATTCATCTGACAGTCTTCCCTTCAAATTTAATCCTATCATGCCTAATTCAGATTCCAATCAAGGGGTTACTTAAAGGTAAAACCCACCTCCCTTTCATTGTTTTTAAGTCATAGTGTCTCACGAGAGGGGCTAGTTGCAACATTGGACTTGGAAGTTAGTTACACCATAAGTATGGACTCAAATCCTCTTGTGATGCCAATACTTGGTACCAACTATTCACATGTATCTAAATTTATTTATTTTTCTTGGTTTTAATCATATATGTTCAACCATAATCCACCTTTTTATTTATTCTATCAAAATCAAACAAAATATCAACAGAAAAAGTATCTTGGAATTCTTACAAGGGCTAACTCAAATTTACAGCCAATTTAGAGACAAATCATTTATAAAGAAAAAAAATCTAAAAAAATGCTTGTTTCCAAAAATACTAACTTATTGACTCCATTTTTAGTGTACTGCATCAATTTGGGCTCCATTTAAAAGAAATTGCAAAATTAGCAAATTTAGACTACATTGAAGAGAATCACAATTTTGAAAATAATAAGAAAAATCAAGCTTATTGAATCCAACTTGGAAGCTTTGGTATGAGACACTAAGGACCTTTTATAAGACATACCTAGACCTATTCGCATGCTAACATGACTCTTGGAATCAATTTTGAGGCACCCAAGTGTCTCAGAAATGTAGAAACCAAACTTGGAGAGAATTAAAACAAGTACAAATTTGACCTTTCAAGCTCTTTGATTTTATTCCAGATAATTACTATCACATAAAATCAGCAAACTTCTTCTATGATTGCTGCCTACTCACTATACTTTATCATAAACATATTCAAAAAATACCAGAAAATCAATTTGGTTGTCATGTAAATTTTTTTATTGGACACTATTGCATTGCATAGCATCTTTATAAAGCCTGCATTCCAAATTTTCTTCTTAATTCATCTAGAATACCCTTTAGACGAGCCATACATGCTTAGAAAGCTTAGTCAGTCTACTTTTATTTAAAAATACTAAAAATACATAAAAATGATTGTCTTCATTAAAAATAGTTAGTAATACTAATCAAGCATTAAAATAGAGCCATACGAATAACTCTTGTTCTGGGATTTTACTTACTTGTTTGATCATGAAATCAAACATTTTAATAGCCAATTACATAGCCAAATCAATGAGAATTATGGAAAAATATTAATAAAATTTGGAAGGTCTATAACCTTATTAGAATATATCTTTTCCATGAGACTGCTATGTTAGACTACAATAATAGCTTTAACATAACTTGTGATTACGAAGCCTTTTGTCATGTTTTTAGACATTTAAATGTCTAGCGATGAGACAAAATAGACTTTATGCATGTCATATATGAAGAAATGGCAAAGACTTCTAGGTGCTAAGACTTGGAACTATGTCTTACAACGTTAATGATTGGTTCAGAGTCATGCAAAGGTCTCAATTTTTAGTGCTTCTATTCATTATTATTTATTCCTACCAAGAGAATGGCACACCAATGCCACTCACTTGTATTTGAAATCAGTACCCAGGGAGTTCTAAACAACACAGTTTAACTTACCTAAACATTGCCTAATGACTCACATTAAAGCTAACCAAGTTTAGACTCATCCAAGCACATTTAAACACTTAAAGATATTTTTTATTTGCTTTAAACTAGCTTTATTTCAAGCCATTTTATTTAGTATCCCCAAGTTAACTATTAAAGAGCTTATTAAACAAAATGACACCTTGATTTACCTATTGATTAAATTAACCAAAGCTAGCCTTTAGGAAATCATTTTATGAAAACATGTTTTACACGTTCTAACACTCCAACATGCATTTTATCCAACACATAGAATACTAACCTATGGTTCAAAAATTAATCATCATCAATACCTATCTAACCATAAAATTCTACATGGCTGAATACTTCCTATGGCAATCATGCATATCTATTCATCAATTGTCATCATTTAACAATCAATCATAAGAAAACAAGTTTAGATTCAATTAAATTAACATGATTAACAATCAAAACATGCTTTCAACCATTTGAGCTCATCAGTTGAACAAGTAAGCTTTTAAATTCATTCAATTAAGCATAAATTTCAACCTACCTAAGTTTAACTCAACTTAGTTCATCTAATTTTCACCAATTGAGCATCAATTAAGCAAAGCCCATTCAAACTCATCTCAATTTACCATAGCTAAACCTAGTCAAAGATTTTCTTAGTTATTCAAATGGTTTTTTAAGTTCAAGAACTTATGATTTCATCATTTAACATTAGATTCAAGTTTCATCTACTTAGATTTTAGCTCAAACTAGCTCAAGTTAGCAAGATCAAGCAAGATTAAATTAATTAAGCTCAAGATCCTCTAAATCCAAGCTAGCTGAATTAAGTTTATTCAGTCTATTTATGTTTAAACACTGTATTACGCTAGAGAATCATGATTTCATCATCTAAACTTAGAGATTTTAGCTCAACATCATCAAAACCTAGCTTAACTAAGATTAAATCGTCAAATTCCTAAGAAATTAGGTTGACTAAGCCTTGATCTACAAATCTCCTCTAATTCGAATGCTAAGTTTAGTTCATTAATCATGATTTAAGCTAGATTTCAATAATTAATCATAAGATTATGCTTTTAACAACAAGAAATTAAGTGAATCGTAGATCAAATCAAGATTAAACACAAGATCATCATGAATCATGTTGGCCGAACACTATAGATTAAGGATAGACTTAGCCAAAACAGCAATCAAGCATATAAAGCATGAATTAATAATTAAATATGCTAATTAACTTGAATTTAAAGAGAAAACTAAGAGATTATACCTACTCCCAGCTTGTTTCCCTCTTAAAATGATGAAAGCTTAAGAGAAAAGAAAAATTCTAGAGTTTTTAAAATTTGCTAGGTGTTTAAAAGTTATGAAATCATGGCTAATCACCCCTATTTATAAGCCCTTGCATTGGTGATTTAAGCTTTAATTACCCTTAGGTAATCTTAGCTTAATCACTAGCCTTTTGTCTGATTTTAAGACAATTAGATAAGTATTATTAATTAATAGATGAAGAAATTAGAACATTCTGTACATGTTGGCATTCGGCTAAGGCTAAATTCCTACACTAGTCTTGTACAAATTTTTATGCCATTCAACTAATCATGATTTGTCCATGTAGAAGTGCAATTGAATGTTTCATCTTGTAGCAAAAATATATCTTAATGACTTTCTCGGAATAAATCTAAATATTTTAACCTTAACCTCTCAGATTACACCCTTGGGAAATCCTGACGTTCTAAATTCCTAAGGTCCTTTCATGACCTGATCCCAATTACACCGTTTTGACCTAAACTCAATGTTAAGTTTCATTTTGGTGTAATCAATTTTGAAATATGAGTTGTAGAAGTCTTCGAATTTCAAAATCTAATTATAGACTAAAAAGTTAACTTTTTACAATTGACTTTTATCATTATGTTGACTTTTGATTATGACTTTTTAAAACAAATCTCTTTTTCATCCACATAACCTCAACAACCACTCACTCACCTTAAAAGGCTCCTAATAGTCAACATTTCATAATTTTGGATTCTTAGGACCTCGATCCCAGTTTTTTAAATTCGACACCTTCCTTCAAAATTAGACAATTACGCTTGGATGCCTTATTACATTAAACTAAGGTTATAAGAACTAATCAAAACCTCAATTGGACCTTTCTATCATCCGTAACTCATCAGAGGTGTTCTAGAATTAGAAAATTCTATCTAACCTTTAAAACCAATTAAAGGCCCAAATAAAACTAGTTTATGATGCTAACAACTTGACTAAGCCAAATTCCATTATTTGGTCCCACAGTCTTAAGATTGTGTTAATACAAATCTAATAGTATATCCAAGAAAAGTCCACTAGGATAGGGATAGCTTATCAAGTTTATATAGATGACCTTAATCTGGCCACATTGTTATAATGACTCGTAGGGCACTTAAACTTCGGAAGGAGCAAGTGGCAATCAACTCTCTTGAAATCATTCGAAGCTTTATTAAACAATTCAATAAGGATAATCACAATGAAAGGTTTGACACCTTTAAGGAATTATTCATAAGCAAGATGTTAGAAGGTAGTGTAGATAGGCCTCATGATAGGATGTATTTTATGACTTAAGCATGTTAGATATGTTATGGATCATGATCCATGTAGTTTCAGTGTGCTTTCTTATGAAAAAAGGACAAAGAAAATAATAAAGAAATATGCCATACTTATGGAAAGCTAGATTAATAGAGTAGAGATTACGAGGAATACTTTGATAATTATCAAAGTAGGAAGCTTACAGAAGTCTCATAGATAAATATGTTTTGAGATTTGTTCACTTCTCTTAGTATATGATGTTAGCGTAAGCCCTACAAGCCAATCATTGTAACTTAAGGCATTATCATTTAGTGATTTCATATAATCAAACATCATATTTTATTAATGCTAAAAAGGTATTTCTTTATCCTTAAGATCTCATTATATAATTGTTATAAATATCTTATGTAGATAAAGCCTATAAAACACATTGGCCTTGCAAGGGAATTGTAAAGAGTTTTAATTACGAGATTTTTATGCATCAAAGTCATGTTTTTGAAACTGATCCTGGTGATTGTATTGTCAAGATAGGACATTGAGCATGCATAAACTTGCATATGTAAGTATCCATGCATATGATGCATGCAATTGATCTTATAAGTTGAAGTATAGAGACACTTCGAAATATCATATGGGTGCTTATTATTTTTTATCCTTTTTTAATTGATAGTCCATTCATTAAGACATCATGCACCTCACCTCTTATCCCAATTTGGTATATTATCTATCTTTTCTCCATTTATTTTTTATTATTATCATCATTTCTATCACTTTAGGAAGACATGTTCATGTGTCCATGACCTTATTAGGACTCTCATGCATTATTATGGCCTTGATTATGGTAGTTCTAGGATCTTGATGAATTCTTGATGCCTTGATATTGCTTGGATGACAAAAAAAATGCCATGTTTCATTTTACCATTAAAACAACCCTGCTTATGCATTTCTTGCTATGTTTCTCTCATTTTTCATATGCTTAATCATGTTTAAATTTTCATCTTAACATATTTTGAGTATAGCCATGCACTTTGATGCATTTCTACCATGTTTTGATTAATTAAATGTTAAACTATGTTGTTGTTTTGGGTGTTCATTCAGATATGGTGTTTGTACTGTGTTTAGTTTATCATATGTTTGATAAAATAACTCTATGTTGTCACAATATGGCCCAGATACGAATCCTAACCAGCCAAACTTAAAAGGCAAGTGTACCTTTTGTTCCTATATATATATATATAATTTTTCTTTATTTATAGGGGCCATATCATTATTATTTTTTCCTTTTTTTTGTAACTAAGGACAATTCTTTGAGATAAATCGCTCATTCATTTTAACCTTAAATAGTCGTTACTAAACTACCATTTATCTTGGAGTCACCACTAATGTATTTCGGCTATGTGAGACATTCGGCTAAGCATGAAAAGTCATAAAAATAATTTTTTTCAATTTTACAATTTAATCCCTAGACTTTTTATATTTACAAAATAGCCTAAAATAAAAAAATTTCACAAATAAGCCCTTGCTAAAATTGACCAAGCATGGAAACACCTTTTGCAAGGCCTTCAAAAATTATGAAAATTTATTTTTAGGTCCCTATAACATTTAATCATAACATAATAATCCAAACTACCATGATATGAGCATGAAAATTCACTTAAAAGTCATAATCAAATTCGATCAACATCAATAAACAAAGAAAAATATTTGCAACATGATTTCATGAATATCAATGCATATTTTCATAACTTTGAATCTCACATCATCATCGTCATGCATAAAAATCATGAAATATGAATATATGATCAAACTTTAACAATAATTGATCAAGAAAATATCGAAGAAAATAACATAAAATGACATACATAATATCATAACATCATTCTGCCACCAAACATATTTTTTATAACAAAAATTAAATTATTACTAATGAATATCAAATATAACAAATGAATCAAGAAAGATTGATCATAGCCTTCAAACTGGGCTTTTAACATGGATCAAAATCCATGAGCTCAAGTCATTGAAAGCCTTACTAGAAGGAAGAATCATGGATGAAATGAACAAAAATTGGAGCTTTTAGAAGAAAATCTACCTTAGATCTTTAAAACTTGGAGAAAGTTAGTGTTATGTTTTTTAGTTTTTTTCTCATAAAAGCCAATCCTCTCAAAATGAAGTATCCCCCCTATTTCTAAACGGGAGATTTGGCCAAGGAGGTGGAAAAATCCCCTTGGTTGAAAATTTATTTTAATTTTTAATTATTATTACTATTATATTTTTTCGTGGATATTAGTTATAATCCAATTAGACTAGCTAAAAATTAAAACTAAATTAAATTAACACTAATAATAATTATAATTAAATTTAATAATCATAAAGAAAATTTTGGAAATGAAATAATGAAAATTTTTTTTATTCGAAATCCAAAACTCATAAAATTATAAGAGAAAAAACTTACAGAGGAAAATTGATATATAAAAAAATTCAAAACTCATAAAATAAATTGAAATTTCAAAGCTTGATTTAATATGAATTTAATAAAAATATTTGATGAATTTTAACAGCTTTAAACTTAGAAAAATCTGACTAAAAAAATTTACAGAATAGAAAACCTCATATATATATTTAAAACAAGAAAATTTTCAAAAGTAATTCTAATTTTGAGGATGTATATGTGTAATTTTAGTAATTTTTTGTTATAATTCTTACCCGCTAATAAAATTTTAAATTTTATTATAAAATTAATTTTTAAATATACTATATTTATTATTAATATTAAAAATATATAAATAAAATAAATAATGTATACAATTTTTTAACTTCAAAAATTACTATCCCACAAATAAATATATTTAATAAAAAATCAAAAATAATTTTGAAAAAATT
>JBBYHO010000016.1:10278381-10340001 GCA_038382025.1 Adansonia gregorii
TATCCTTCATAATTAAGGTTTGAGTTGTAAATTTTGTTTCCAAAAATAAAGTCTATATGTATCCAAAATTTAATTTAGTTTGTTTGTGCAGTTACGTTTAAAAAGTGACATTTAATAAGTTCAAAATTCAAAATTCAAAATTTACAACTCTTTTTTCCTATTCTCAAACTATAATACGAAAAATATAATAAATATATATTTGGTTACAATCATTTATGTACTATTGATTTAAGCCACCTTTCATATGTCTAATTTATCCTCTATCTATTAAAACATTTCAATTTTTTATTTGAGAAAAGTGGTTTTTGAATCTTGTTCTTCTAGTAGGGATCATATAGCAACAAAATGAGTCAAATGTTTTAGTTTAAAAATAATATTACAGTTGTTGGGAACCATATTATTATTTTCGTTCTCGTTGAGACACATATTATCTTTGAAGTTATGCTTTTGTGTGTAGTATGATTTTGGTAAATAGTTAAATACATAAAAAAAACTACACACAAAGGTAATGTGTGTATTAAACACCTTGTTAAAATCATATTTAAATATATTATGTTATGTTTATGCATAATATCCATGTTAGATAATCATTTCATATTCTTATCATATATTTATTTTATATTTAAAATTATTAAATCTATTTGGTAAATATTAAGAGCTGCTTGCATTCACATGAAAACTATATACTACATATCTCCCTTCCTCTCTTTTATGAGATAATAAGTTGAGTTTAGTTAATTTTAGAGTTGTACAGCTGAATTTCATTGTGAAAAAGACTAACTTGCTAAAGTTGTCATTTTCTTTCATCACAATTGTGTACTTTAGTTTTGATGGAGAGTTTTATATTTAATAATAATGATGATAATAATTCAAATGTGTGGTTTACGAATGGATGGATATTTCAGGGCTTCAGGCATTTGAGATAATGGCAATAGCGGCAGTAGGGAACAACCTTATAACATATGTGATAAATGAGATGCACTTCTCACTGTCAAAGTCAGCAAACATAGTGACAAACTTTGTGGGAACAATCTTTATCTTGGCCCTCCTTGGTGGTTACCTTTCTGACTCTTACCTTGGGAGTTTCTGGACCATCCTTATCTTTGGCTTCCTGGAGCTTTCTGTAAGCTAATTTCGCCTTATAATCATTCACTGTAACCTTTTTCCTTTCTTTTCTTTTTCAACTCGCCTTTTTGTCTCTCTCCTTTCAACAATAGTGGCTTCACTTTCTCATCTACAGTAGAAGTTCGGCCAGCACTGTGCACTTTTTTATTTTATTTAAGGGAGATTGTTCATTGCACCCCGAACATTTGACTTAATTTTTTTTACTAAGCCAAATAAGTTTATTAAAGAGATCAAGAGATTATAAAGTTAGTTTAGCTAGGCAAGTTTAGATACGGGTGCCTGTATATCAGTTTATATTAATTTGTTTGTTACACGAATTAATTAAATTTAGACATTTTTTTGTACGTAGGGTTTCATATTATTATCTGTCCAAGCACATCTTCCCCAACTTAAGCCACCAAAGTGCAACATGATAATCGATGGTGAGAATTGCGTGGAAGCAAAAGGGTTGAAGGCCTTGATCTTTTTTGTGGCATTATACTTAGTGGCATTAGGAAGTGGGTGTGTTAAACCCAACATGATTGCTCATGGGGCTGATCAGTTCAATAGTCAAAACAATCCTTCCCACTCCAAGAAGCTCTCAACCTACTTCAATGCTGCTTATTTTGCCTTCTCCGTGGGTGAACTCATTGCCCTAACTGTTCTGGTGTGGATCCAAACTCATGCCGGTATGGATGTTGGATTTGGACTATCCGCTGCCGCCATGGCGTTGGGACTAATCAGCGTCGTTTCTGGGACACTGTATTACAGGAACAAGCCTCCTCAAGGAAGCATCTTCACACCCATTGCTCAAGTAATCAATCCCAACCTTCTTATTTCTCCTTTGCTATAATATTTAAACATGAATCGAACACAATTTGATTTAATTATAAACTTATTCAACCATAATTAGAAAATACAAACAAAATGAAAACTTGAAGTTACTCAAAATTAAATTAAATATAATTTTATTTTTTAAAAAAAATATTGGTTTAATAAAACAATAAATATAACATAAATCATAAATTCATTTTAAATTTATTGCTTTAAAATATCTTTTATTTTTTTATTATTCACAATTTTATATAATTTTTTATGTTATCCTTCTAAATAATGATTGAAAATAATAAAAAATTAATTATAAGCAGCTTTATTTATATTTTTTTCACATTGATACAATAATTCAATACATTAATAGTCACCATTTTAAAATAAAAAATAGTTAACTATAATTAAACGAAACTAATTATGACAACCTTAAACACTTTTACTATAAATTTCCTACCAAAATCATTGCTCTTAAAAATAGCTAAAAAGAAAAAAAAAACTTAAATGAAAAGTAGAATGTAAACATTGATATATACATAATCAAAATATTTCTAAACTTCAAATTACAAATCCGTATATTAAATTTTAAAATTTAAGTTAGAAATCTAAATGTTTTTCTATTGACTTGCTAGATAATAATTTCATTTCTATTCGGTATTATCATTCATATAATTCATGGATGTGTATAAATTTCATTTAAATTAATTAGAAATCTAAATATTCTAAATAACATGGATCCATATAGCCTATAGGCATGTTAGTATAGGGACATATATGATTCATGGTTGGTGGTAATCTATTAATATTGGATTGGCTTATGAAAATTGCAATGATTTTGTAGGATTTGATTTAAAGTCGTGAACCAATGATTAGATACAATAAAATATTCAGTACATAAATTTTAGGTTAATAAAAAAATAAAATCACATATTTTGTTGTTTATGGAAAAATTAACTTTGATTTAAAACATAAAAATTACAATATTTATATTTTTTTGAGATATTATTTACTTATTTTAGTTTTAATAAAATTTAATAAAACATCAGTCAGATGATCTATTTAAATTTTAGTTAATTTTGATTTTAAAAAGTAATAAATTGAACTAAAAAATATCAAAACTGGAATAACTTTAAGTGTTTAGAATAAAATTTTTAAATTAAAACTTGAAATGATCTTAACTAAAATAACTCAAATCAAATATAATTTTAATTTAAATTAATTCAAAGTTGAAACTAATTGAAATTAATTTAACTTGATTAATCTAACTCAAACTCAACTTGACCCGGTGGTGACAAGTCTATGCTATAATAATATACACCACACACCACTGGGATTATATTCTGATTTTTCTAGGTACATATTTTTCAGGTTTTTGTGGCGGCCATCTTAAAGAGAAAGCAAATTTGTCCATCTATTTCTAGGCCACATATGCATAATGGAAATCAAAACGGTTCAGCATCAGTTAGTCATCTGCATTCTGAATCTGGCCCTGTGCTTCACACCCGAAGGTTCAGGTAATTTTTAGATTTGATATCTTAAGAAATATTAAAAAAAAAAAAAAAAAAACTATGAAAAATTCCAGAGTCGTATAAAACTGACTTAACTACAGGTAACACTCAAATCAAAACCCATAACTAATGAGTATGACCAAATATATATATGTCAGGTTCTGGGACAAGGCGTGCTTGAAAGTTGAAGATGGAAGCAATAGAGAGGAAAGTCCATGGAAATTGTGCAGTGTCAGCAAAGTGGAGAAAGTGAAGCTATTGATTTCAGTTCTGCCAATATTCGCTTCTACCATTGTTTTCAATACCATTTTGGCTCAGCTCCAAACATTCTCAGTCCAACAAGGAAGTGCTATGGACACCCACCTCACCAACTCTTTCCATATCCCTCCAGCTTCCCTTCAGTCCATCCCTTACATCATGCTTATCTTCATTGTCCCTTTATACGACAAACTCTTCGTTCCCTTTGCCCGAACATTGACCGGTCACGAATCCGGTATTTCTCCTCTATTCAGGATAGGCTTGGGTCTTTTTCTTGCAACGTTTTCAATGATTGCCGCAGCCCTTATGGAGAAGAAGAGAAGGGCTTCGGCCTTAGATTCGGGCGAAATAATATCCATCTTTTGGATAACCCCGCAGTTCTTAATCTTCGGATTATCCGAGATGCTAACTGCGGTTGGCCTCATTGAGTTCTTCTACAACCAGTGCCAGTCCTTGAAAGGGATGCAAGCATTTTTAACAGCCATAACCTATTGCTCTTACTCCTTTGGCTTCTACTTAAGCTCACTCCTTGTTTCCCTCGTAAATAAGATCACGTCAGCTTCTTCCAGTGGCGGTTGGCTTAGTGACACCGATCTCAACAAGGACAGGCTAGACCTTTTCTACTGGTTGCTAGCAGTCCTTAGCTTTCTAAACTTCCTAAACTATCTCTTCTGGGCTAGGTGGCATTCTCGCTGTTCTTCTTCACCAGCCACCGCACAGAATGAGGCACTTGAGGCTGAGGAGGGATTGGGCCATTACAGCTCGATGAAACTTTCAAAAAGTGTTGGAGACGAGAATATACCATAAAATGCAACAATAATTATATATATGATACGATTTCAAGACAATTATCTGCTATTATCTTCCATTATAGATAAAGAATTAAAATACCATGCCAAAAAAAAAAACTTTAAAATGCATACAGATTGATAAAAAAGTGTAGAAGATTGTCCTTAATTATCCCGACGACCTTTCCACTTATGTCCAACAAATAATAAATTTGATATCTCTCATAGGTATTTTGTAGGTAAATTATGGTGTTTTATTTAAGTTGCAAATTTACGAAGAAACAGAAGATGCGCATTCTACTCAAGGGTCCCAATGGATGTCTATCTATTTCGGTCTCAACGTTCCACTTACCAGGTTCAATGCATTTTCCTAATGTTTGGCTTTTAGCCATATACATCAATGTCATTCATTGACCAAGAAAAGACACCTCATTGCTTTCCTTGAATAACAAGAAAGGAATATAAAAGTAGCTAGTACGTCGCTAGATAGTGCTTTCTTGCCACAAGGAATGAGGGGTCCCTTGTTAAGAGCTGGCAGATCTAGCAACAATGATGTGATGCATGAATATGAAACAGCATAATCAAACTCCTATAGACCTGTGAAAAGGAAGACAAGCATTAGGAAGTTAGAAGAGAAGTGGTTTGCATGTTGTTGTTACTATCTGCTGAAGAAACATGTCTCCAACATGTCCTGAGGTTGGAGCTTGCCCCTCCTGTAACATACTTCATCGTCAGTCTCCTCCTAACACCACTACATATAAATATCTATCAATGTGTTTGCTAAAAGAGTGGCATTGAACCCACAATTGCATGCAACATACTTGCCCCGAGGACTGGAGCTGCATTTTTTTATTGACAATTGCATTCTGGCTTCCGTCACACTAAAAAACTTCGTTTTTCCATTTATTTACTATAGTAAAATATTTATTTTTAGGATTTATTTAGACTATTCTGACTAGTAAAGGTCCCAGCTTATTTTAATTTAATTATTAAAATAAAAAATAGAGATTGAATTTATTCAATCGATGACGTATTAATTAATTAGAAAAATAGAGATTGAGTTTACTCGATCGATGGCGTATTTTATGTCTTTCTCATTATACGGATTTATAGGTAAGAGTCATTTTGAAAAGGCGATGGAAGGTCGATGACTTGGGGAGTTACTCCAAGCTCTCATAATGTGTATTTCCAATATGTCTCGCTTGGAACAAATGATTCCTTAGGTGGTCGACGATTGTAACAGTAAATGTGAAGATCCTGAAGAACTAGTGCAGATGAATGGTTTTGTTACCATGTAATCTTATTGACTTTCGTATTTTGTAAATTAATTCATATGTAATTTTAGATAGAATAATGGACAAAAGATTCTCGGCGGACTTTTAACTTTAAATTGATCACAGATATCATATGAGAGTATTACACAAATATAAGGTCATTGGACTAAAAGGTTATATATAAGCTTACACAATACGATACATAATTGAGAGTGTAGTCTCAGATTTTTAGTGGTATGATCCTGATATTAATAATTATATGATTAACTATTTAAGATAGAATAATTAATATATAGATTATTGGTGCCTAATTATATATCCAATTAGTCCCTCCGCTAACTTACTACAATTCTTTAACAGTTGGTTATTAATCAGAATATCAAGAGATGAAAGATTCTCAATATGCTAAAATAATACGTCAAATTCAGTCACTTCTAAAGTGTGAGTGTTTTCTTCAATAAATAAATGAAAATGATTTTTTGATATTAGTTATTTAAAATATATATTTAATTCGATTAAATATTTATTTAGACAAGAATTAATAATTTAAATTAATTATGTTTATCTTTTGATAAATATAAGAATTAATTTAAATTAAATAGATATGGGAAATTAATTATTTATACAATTAATTTAATATCTATTAAGTCTTGTTTAAATATTTATTTATAAATTAAATATGAATAATATTCTAAATGAATTTGAAAATTTATTTTATTTATTTTAATTTGTGATTAAATTAATTATTTTATTATAGTTAATTTTATTTTAATAATTAGTACACAATTATTCTATTTGAATAAAATTGCCATGATTTTATTTCAACTCAGAATTGGAGTTATGAAAAATTATTGAGCCAAATATAATAAACAGTTTAATCAAAATTAATTAATATTCAGATTAAATGGGCTAAATTTCATAAAATAAATTTGGGCCAAAATTTTTTCTATGGACACTAGGGTTTGGGCCAAATTATAGTGGGCACCCAAACTAGGGTTGGTGCCATATATCGGCTTTTTTTATGGAATTAATAAAATAATTAATTAAAATTAGGACTACTTTATTATCTGATATAAATAAGAGGCTTATGCTTAGGGTTTTGCGTTAGACTTTGGCACCACACTTAGAGGTTTTCTAATCAAAATATCTCATGATTTTAAACTTGGTGGCACAAGGTGGTCATTAAGGAGAATCAGGCCGTATGATTCTGACGTTGATTGAAAAAAAAAAGTGCCCACACACTCTATTTTTCGAAAATTGGAGAATCGTGGAGAAGGATAGTTGCTTAAGCTTTCACATAGATCTAAAAATTCTTGGACGGCATCTTTAGATCTACAACTCAGGTAACTAATTAAAATGGTTTTATTGTATTTAACAACATGATTTAATTAGATTAAAAAAAATTTTAACATTCCATTGCGCATTTAATCAGTTTTTCCAAAATAATTCACTTGTTGGATAATTTAATCCACAATTAAATTTCTAATCCAAGTAAAACAATTGTACTTCATGTAAATAACATTAAATAATTAATTAAATGATTATCAAATAACTTATTTAATTTCCAAATACAAATATTTAGCTTATGTAATATTTTTCCTTAAAGCCATGTTTAAACTTAGACATTTTCTTGATAACAATTTATTATCATTAATGCGTTATTAAGACATCTCTAACTAGGTTTCACAATTCTAATTCATTTATGAAATTATTCTTAATTGAATTTATTCAATTAAGCCCTCTTTAAGTTATCTTTTATTCAATTAAGTCTAACATAATTGAACACAAGATTTAATTCAACAATTTTATCTTACTGTGTATAAGCCATTATGTTCCCCACATATTGGCAATAAACATAAATAATCTTATTAACTATTTTCATAGATCAAGAGTGGGATCTAGAAACCTATCATGACCATGCAAATGTTGATAAAATAAAGAGTGATTTCTTCAAAAACCTTTCAGTAACCAGCCTATTAGTACACTATAGTCCTTTCACTAGATATCCTAGATTGAGGATGACCATGGTGCATTGTCTACCTAAACCTCCATCCATGTTAGTTCTTGCTACTCATGGTTAATAATCATGAATCCATAAGAAACCATTTCTTATAATTCGCTATGCTTTGGCCAAAGACTTTAATCCACTTAACCATAGTCAAAATCATTCAAGATATGTCTCTAATATCATTTAAAGTGGTGAATCCTCTCTGATTATTCATCTTCTTCAGCATGTTTCATGTCATAACCAAAACCATGCCTATTTTAGTATCCATCCATTATGGACTTATTCATGATGATCTCTAAGTATGATACTTCATATATAAGATGAACTAGTATCATAAGTCTAAAGATTAATATACATGACTAGCATATGAGACCATCTTCCATAGACACTTGAATAACTTATACCAAATGGATTTCTTATTCAGGCCATTTTAGTGAACTTGTTTCCATAAAGCAAGCACCCGTATGTTATCCCTAAGTATCTCATATACTTTAACTTTCTGAGATCAAAAAGTTGCATGCATCTAATGCATGAAGGCTTAGCATATGCTAGTCTTTGTGCATTGCTGATGCCCTATCTTAATAAAATGATGACTAAGAACCTTTTTAGAAACACAGCTTTAATGCATAAGGATCTTATCATTATATCTTATTACCATCTTTGTAAGGCCATTATATTTCAACGGCTATATCTAATTAGTATTTGCATGAGTGTCAATGCCATTAACATAACGGGCATACACCAACCTAATTGGCTTAAGGGCATACACCAATAGCTAATGTCCTAAACATCCCCCATTGTTGGGTTAATTTGATGGTTGAAATTAATCCCTATATATATATATGTTATTGTCATACTCAGCCAAGGATCTTTTCCATACTATTCCATTGGCCTCCTATATTCTCCTCCATTAGCCTAAACACTATTCTTGTAATTCCCCTTTTAACCTTCAAAGAACCCTTCTAAAACCTCCATTTCCTCTATTTCTATACTCCATTCTTCCCTCCATTAATATTACAACCCTTAGGCTCTTATTTTTCATTCCGTTCTTGCTAACCATAACAAAGAAAGGGAAGAAAGTGAGCTTAAAGTTGGAGTAGTATCTACTCAAAGGTAAAGTTAGGATTTAAAGATTCTTAAGTATATTTTCTATCCCTTCTTCATTTATTTTTTGTTATTATCATTATCTCCATCGCTTTTGTTAACCTTATCCATGTGACTATGACTTTAGGACTCTCATGTATTATTATGGCCTTGGTTGTGGTAACTCTAGGATCTTGATGATTTTTTGAATTTGTTTATGTTTTTGGATAACTAAAAATGCATGCTTCTTATTACCATTAAAATAGATGCTGCTCATGAATTTCTTGCTATTCTTCTCTCATTTTCACATGCTCAATTAATGTTTAAATGTTCATCCTAACATGTTTTAATATAGCCATGCATTTTAATATTTTTGTACCATGCTTTGATTGATTAAATTTTGAGTCATGTTGCTATTTTGGATGTTCATATATGCATGGTGTTTTTACTATTTTAGTTTATCACATGTTAGATAAAATGCCTCTATGATTACTTGCAAAATTTGTTTTCTAATAAACTCCCAAGTTAAGTCTATCTTAACTTCTATAAGTGAGATTAACATGGATTTGATGTTTTCAATCCGTTGGTCCTACAATCTGAAGGTAAATCAAGCTTTATATTTAGATTCAAGGCCTAAAGAGGCAAGTTCTGTTTTCAGTGTAGAAAAATGTTTTTGGTTTTACATGATGTTTGATATAATCCTTGATTTGAGCCTCAAGTTGTGACTTGATGGCATAGGCAACAGATCATCCACTTGCCTAACTTTCTAGGACTTTGAGTGAACCCATGATTTCATTGTCATGGCCCTTAATTTTTGGACATTCATTTATCTAGCCCTTTTGACATGTGGCTACAAGACCTTAAAATCTGAAAACCCCCGATTTTGGTATTGGTAACATTATGACATATACTTGGAAATTTGTTTTCAAAACCTAAACAATTTTTCTAGAAGTTTATAATATTTTTTCTTTAAAAAGGCATCAAATTGGCTTTTTGATGGTATCTCAGTTGTCCCCAAGCATGTTCGAATGAGAAAGTTATGAATTTTTGAACCTTCACTATATGGAACCCTTAAAATCAAGAGTGTGTATTCAATTTGGGCCATTTCAGCCCATTAAATGATTTTTAGATTTTTTAAATATTTTTTTAAAAAAATTTGTGAAATTACTTTTCAAAAAGCTATCATTTGCTATTTAACGATTCTAAATGAGATTGAAATAATTTTTCAAAATTTGCTACACCTTTTTAAAAATTAATTACTCCTAGAAAGTGATTCTCTGAGATTTTTGGAATATTTTTATATTAATCCTTATCAAGTTACTTTTTCAATGGTATCTCATTTACCTCTTAAAGCTTTTGCATATGCCTAAAATAAATACGAGAAGGTAGATACTACAATATTGTTCCCTATTTTTTTGAATTTATTCAAAATTAATTGAATTTTCTTGAATAATCTTTTTAGGCATTTCAATGTTTTTAAGTGAATCTGATTAGTCCCCACAAAGTCATATCACAACCTCGGATCAAGGTCTAAAAATTAATTTTGTCTTTTATTTCAATTATTGGTTCTAATTTAAAATTCATATTTTCATAAAAAATATTCATTTTCTAAGAATTATCAAAATTTTCATCATTGGAGATACTCCTATCCCATTTTCTAAGGGAATACTCCAATCCTACATTTCAAACTTCCAAAAAATCTTAGTTTTCTTTTTCTTTACATCCTTGGACATTTTTATTAAAATCTTTCCCTAGGCCTTAAGTGACCAACGATTCCAAATAAGTCTCAAAATTTTTATTGTAGCTATTCCTCAATAACTGAGGTCAATTACAAGATACATCACGATTGCCTTTTTTGTTTTGAATGTTATGTTTATTTTTATGCAATATTTATTATATTCTTTTAAACATATTAACATGTTTTCCTTTCTTGCTAATGATTGTGCATCCATGTTTTAGAACTGAATTTCCTAAAATCTAAGGTAATGTTTTATATCAGCATTCCTTTAGTGCTCAATTTGGAACACCTTTTTCAAAGTCTAAATATATTTTTTCAACCTTATGTATTACTATTCCTTGAGGTACATAACGATATCAAACCTTTTTACAAAAACCAAATTCATTATTTTTAAAATTCATGCATTGTAGAAAGGAATTATACATAAAAAAAGACATAACAAAATCGAGAAAATCGAAACTAAGATACTATATGGCCAAAAAGTATCAATTTAGGGAGTTGTGGGGGTGCCAATCATTCCTCAAGCGTAATGGACTCTTGAACCCTTTCAAAATGAACTTTGGTATGCGCAAATCATAAATTTTGAGTTTCGTAACTCAAAAATACTAGTTTTAATAGGTATTTGATTATGCCCAACCTAAAATGATAGGTGATGACTACAAGTTTTTTGCCACTTTGGGATGGCCATTCATCTAATGGTTTCTGCACTCCCATTGCGGAAAACATTTTTCTAGCAGAATCATTCCAAAAAAAGTACTGATTAAGGGACACCATGCATCATATGTTCTTTTAAGCTGGGCACATCATTTGTGCAACTGGGCAATGGCCATAGCGATAATTACAAATGTATAAACCTTAAAGATATAATAAAACCCAATGATTGACATCATTTTACATTGACAACATTAATCCACTATGCAATAAGCAATGTGTAGCAAAATCACCAAAATTCTATTTGTAGTTTTATATCTATGTTTTCCAAGCACATAGAGGTTCTATTTATTAGCAAACAATGTCTCTTTATATAAAAAATTCATCCAAATAGATATCTATTTGGATAGGGCATAACACCTAGTAAATAACAAAAAGACATTTTTCTTAATTAAAAAATTAAAAGACATAATTTTGAAGACATAACCATGCACTATTTTGAAAATGGTCCAGCAATCCTTTACCATTTTTAAAATAAACTAGATTTTGATAATTTTGGAAATCAATTGCATAAATGAAGGCATCTTATAATTGATCTTTCACTTAGTGAAAACATGTTAAAGTTAATCAAAATTGCATGGTGTAGACTATGCTCTAAACCAGTTATTCCATTTGATTTACTAAATACATCTCATACAATGATTTCAACACCAATCAATGCATAGTACTTAGAGACACTATTTTGGCCATATGTCTGTGTCTTTTTTTCATGATTGTTGTTAAAGCCAAGCCCTTAAACTCCTAAAAATAGCCATATTTCTCACTCATAAAGGTAGATCCCTTTGAAAGTGTTCTCGTAACTATAGCACTATAATATATCTATGTTATGGGTCTATTAAGGGTATATTACTCATGTTTCCCTTATCATTATGAATATCTAGCATTTTACCTAGAATGATATATTATATAATAATATAGTGCTAGTAGCCGTATATAGATAATGTGCTTTGTCTCATTGAGCTCAAGACTTAACGTTATACAAGCGTTGAGTTAGGTTTCCATCATGGCTGACTTGATATTATATGCTTAAACCTTATCCCCAAATTTTCAACATAGCTATGTTAATTTTCCATACCACATGGTGAACTCATATAAATATTTGTATCTTGAAGGTTCACAAAACCAACACTTTTATAGTGTACTAATATACATTCTTTTACTAAAAATGCTCCTTAATAATATCTAACTATCAAGGATATTTGTTGTGCAAATATCAAATCTTTGTCTTATAACATTCATAGTGATCACTTTATTTATTTCTCATTATGATAATATATTTGTCCATTTTTTGCTTCTATTTTTTAATTCCATTATCACCAAATGTGTGAACCATACATCAGTAATTTATTGTAAAGAGGCCCTAAATCTCTTAGTAAAATAAGACAATATTGTTGCTACTTTTCTGTAGCTTCTTATTGTAGTCAATACTTGACTTTAAATGTATTATGTATATGTATTCAAATTACACGACTCTTAGTTAACAAACTGTATATATACAAAGGTGTTTCATATATCATTTAAAATATAATCAATCTTAGCATACCACTGACAGGCCTATCAAGTGACTATTACAATATATATACACTTTTCATCATGAACGCCATTAATCATTTTATTGCTAATGACCACAAATCCTCCTTCACCCAGATAAATAAAATAGAATCTTGTTACTTTAAACATTTTCGTACTCATAAGACCTTTTAGTTATGACTTTTAAAGCAAATTCAAAATTTTTACTTGATCTCAATACTTGTATTAGAACCATGAGATCATAGATCATTTATACAAATGAATAGAATCAAGTGCACCAACATTATAACCAAAATTGTGGCATTATTATTTAGACCACACATTAGTAGTACAAAACCGATACATATTCTTGCTATCAAGCTTTAGTAACCCATGAAAATCTATGCATTGTCCTTTCTAAATTCACAGACATAACTGTCATATATCCATACAATTAGATAAATTTTTGTTTTCATTATATACAGACAAAATCAATTTTTTTTAATTAGCAAATCGTGCCATGTTCTTCACGATGATATAAAATGGAATTTATCATCCCTTTTTGCCTTTATTCCTCATGGCATTTTAGACACCTAATTTTATTTGTCCCTTTTTTCTAACAACTCTAATTGTCCGAGACTAAGAACTTAGTGGGTGCCATGGTTGAGGTAGACCTTGTTTAAGAGGAATAGGCATTTTCCAGACCTTTTCCATGATACCTAAATGGCTGCACATGCATGTAAGATAAAACGTGCAGTTTCAAGGGTCATAGGGAATAAATTTCATATAGAAAAGATAAATATTTAAGAGAAAAATTACTTTTAAATATCTTTTTTTTTTTCAAATTTTAAAATTTAATTTTAACTATGATATCACAATTGACTCTCCCATTTTTAGGAATTTTTCAAAAAATTTTTTGTGAAATTTGAAAAATTGATTATTGCATTTTTTTAATACCCATATAATATTTATGCCAATACTCACTCCAAAAAATCTAAAATATTGGTATTTTATATCATGAGATATCAAATTATCAAATTTGTTTATTAATTTGTATTTTTCATCGTGCCACGAATGTCATGCTCACGCAATTTTTTGGTAAAATTTGTTTTGAATTTCAAGATTTCATCTTTGTTACTTGATATTTTGAGTAATGTGTTGAATTTAATTCATTTTTTTAATAAATTTAAATGTATTTTTTGGAATTTTCTTGTCTCTAATATATTAACTTTTTCTTATCTATTTTGATAAAATTTTTTAGTCTTGAATTATAAATATTTTCAGATATTTCATTAAATTAGCTTGGGTATAGCTTTATGTAATTTTGATTCATTGTATTAAATATCAATTTTCTTCCAGATGGATTTTTCTTGTAAATTTTATGAGTTTGAAATTTTTAATTAACCTTTTCTCTCTCTAACAAAATATTTTAATTCTCTTGCATTAAGATTTTTTATAATAATTTTTAATTGGACCTCTCACTTGATTAAGTTCTTAATTGAATTTATCATGTGAAATTTTATTTCTTGAATGCAAAATCTTTTATTTATTACAATTTAATCCTTGCAATTCAATTTTAACCTAACTAAGATTTTTATCTAAATTATCATGAAACCTATAGATTAGTTACATGACTCACCATGATGACTAACATAAAAGGACAAAGTTATTAATTAATCTTTATCCAAATTAAAAAATATCCATTACATGGATAAGATCAAAATTAATTAATAAAAAAATTAATGAATTTTGGCCAAGGGATTTTTCTTATCCTTTGGCTGAATCCTTAGGGAAAGAACGATTTATGTTACAAGATTATGCTTCCATAGCAAAAAACACCAAAAACTCTTTAAGTTTCTAAAGGTTTTTCCAAATTTTCAAGCTTTTAAAGGTAGCTTCACTTGTTAATGCCATGCTTGTTTTTTTCCTTTTAGTGAGCCTATTGATTGCTTGAGCTCATTGATTTTCATCCCTGTTTAAAGGCTAAGTAGAAGGCCTTGATTAAAGTTTCTTGTTTAAATGTTATATTTGATTTTTATTGGCAATAATATAATTTTTATCATGAAAATACATTTTTTTTGTGGAAATGATGTTATGATATTATATACATAATTTTGGTGCTATTTTCCTTGGTGTTTTCATGTTGATTATTGAGACAATTTGTTTTCATATTTCATGATTTTCATACACGTTCATGATGAAGTGAGTCGGTAGAAATTAGGGTATATGTTCATATTCATGAAATCATGTTGTCAAAATTTTTTTCTCGGTTGCTTGGTGAAGGCCGAATTTGGTAGTGGCCTTTAGATAATTTTTAATTCTTGTTTTCATGATATTTAGGACTATTTTGTACTATTTAGAAGTTACGAGGGTCTAAGAATAATTTTTTCAAAAATTTTAGGGCTTTGAATAGGGATTTCCTAAGCTTGGCCAAACCTAACAATAGTTGTTTAGCGAAGTTCTTGATTTTGGGGCCATTTTATAATTATGGAAAATACAGGAACTAAATTGCAAAATAAAAAATTGTTTTAAGGCCTTTCATGCTTGGTCGAATACTTGGTGAACCTTTATGGGTGTTTTTCATGTATTTTTAACATGTTTAGATGCATATCATACATTTTTTAGCATTTAGGGTTCTTTTTATAATTTTAGAAAGTTTAGGGCTTGTTTTCAATGTTTAAAAAAAATTTTCCAACCTTTGGCTTGGTTGAATGGTTATTGTGATATTTGGTGAATTTTTCATGTTGATTTTGATATGTTTGGTGTTTGATTATGTATTTTAAATTATGTAGGGACTAAATTGCAAAGTTAGAAAAGTTTGGAGTCCATTAGGTAAACCTTACATTTTTTGCTTAAAATTTCTCATATCAAATTACCCATTTAGGATATTTTGATTATTTTAAGAACATTTCCAGCATTTTTAATAATTTTGGGGTTAAAATGAGAACACATTTCAAAATTTAAAGAATCTATTAGCAATCTTTGCATTTAATGTCATCTTTGATGTCCAAGTTATCCATTTAGGGTATAATTGCCATTCAAGTCCTTTAGTGTTACCAAAATATTTTCATGTCAAAAGTAAACCTCAGGGATATTTTAGTAATTTATCTCAGAATTGAGTCCTATAGAGTAATTGGGAAACTATTGTGTCAAAGGTGCACATTAGAGATAGGTTCATTCTTTCATGCTGTTTTCAAGTCCTTTAAGGTTACTAGGATACTTCCATGTCAAAGGTAAAGCTTACGAACATTTTAGTAATTTTAACTTAGAACTGAGTCATTTAGAGTTATCAGGATATTTTCATGCCAAAGTATATTTTAGGGGACATTTTGGTTTTTTCAACCAACTCTAAGTTTTTTAAGTCTATTTACGTAATTTTCATCAAAATTGGGCCCTAAGATAAGTTTTATTATTTTTCATTTGGAATTTCTAAAAAATAGTGTCTCTGAGTTAAAGTAATGCATGAAATTTCTTCTAGATATGGAAGGTGTTTCATGGATTATTTTCATAACAAGATATCTTTTTTAAAACAGGTAAAATCATGGTTCTTTTAAATAAAACCTTTCTAATTCCCCCAATCTTTTGGTGGGGTGTGGAAGACATTTTAACCTTTTATATTCCTCTAGTCCTTTAGTGGGGTGCAAAAGGTATTTTGATTTTCGAAAATATAAAAAACTCTATGTTCTATAATGGAATAATTTGGAATTAGGAAAACTTTGAAATTTTAATTAAATACCAGATATGGAACTGAATAAAAATCAAGATTTTGAATTAACACATAGTACCGATTATTGAGCATCATAAAAGGAATCGATCTTTACTCGTGATTATAACCGACTCTTGAACCCTTTCATGTGACCTCTAGTATTGACATGGATCTCAAAGTTTGCTTGTGAGAGTTTCAAAATCCCCAAAGCACAGACTCCAAAAGGTAACTAGTCTTACTTGGCCAAAATAAATTGGTGGAGACTCCAAGACAAATAGTCATTTCATGATGGCTATTTATGGTTAAGTTGAGTGAGTGATTCATCTCGAAAATTTATTCTCCAAGCATGAGAAAATGAAAGAAAGATAATTATAGATACAAATATATAAGACTGAGGAGTTCACCTCCTTTTAAGTCTAACTAGTCAGGATTTGTATCCCGGCCATGTTGCGATAGGCATTACTTTCTTTTCCAAGTTCATTAACATGATAAGTTAACATTTAAAGCTTGCGGATGATTTATTTCAAAGCAGCCATCTTGCTTGACTATTCTATAAATAATTTTGTTAACAAGCAATTCAAAATTAACTTATCACACTATAAACTCAAAATTTACACTACCATCAATAGATATGTCTTAGAAGCAAGACTTTAAAACCTTGTAAATATCAATTTGTTGATAGGTTTGTTAGCCCAAAGGAAAGATTGAACCAAAACAGGGGGTGAATTGGTTCAACAAAAACTTGATAAATTTGAAGTAAATTAAAATTAAAAATAAGATAGGGATAAGAAAACAAACAATCAATGTATAGAGGTTTGGTCCTTTAACTTGGCACCTATATCCTCTCTTCTTGGTACTTTCTTACCAAGGTGATTTCCATAATTCACTAAACAAATTGTTACCTTTAAGGCTAACGTGTAACCTTACACCACTATCTTTTAAGGCTTAGATAGAACCTTTCAATTCCTTTGAGAACTCTACCCCAAATTCTTAAATATTTTCACTCACTTTCACATAACCCCTTTTTATGATATCAATGAAGCATTTGCCAATAGATTGAACCTCTAGTAGGTAGATGTTTGCTGAAATTTAAGTACAAGATGAATGAGATACAAATAGGCTTCAAGAGTATAAATTTGATACAAGTAGAATTGAAGAATTTGATAATTTTGAGCTTTTGTTGTTCAATGATTCAATGATTTTTGCATCTCTACTTCTTCAACTGTTGGGAACCTCTATTTATAGCTGGAAATTGATTCATAAACATTGAGCATTTAATGTGTTGGTTGGAGAGCCGTTGTCACCTTTATAAATGCTTGCTTCCGTTTACTCCTGCACTATAGCATTCATAGAATATAGTATCGATACAGGAATAAAAAAATGACCATTATAGCTTGTTGTATCAATACAAGAATCTGAGTATCGATACTAAGCAAGCTGTATCAATACAAACACTTTTGTATCGATACATTTAAGGGTTTCAGCCAAACCTTGGCACTGCCAAGCCTTGTATCGATACACATGGGGTGAGTATCGATATCGAGTGGGCTGTATCGATACATACACGCTTGTGTTGATACATTTAAGGGTTTTTAAGCATAGTATCGATACATTTGTTCTTTGTATCGATACCATCCTTTAAAAACATTTGTAAAATGATTTTTGTTGACTCAAACAAATCTAAAAAATTATTCTAAGTATAAATATACATTTTGGAGCATATATATGTTTTGACAAATTACAAACTTAGTACTTTTCAAAATGCTTTTCAATTTAAACACAAATACCAAGTCAAGTATTAATTTAGCTTAAGTTGTTTGTTATATCAAAACCAAAATCAAAGTTAACAAGGTTAAAGAATATATATATATACACAAATACTAAAATAGACAAAAAAAATTGTAAAACTAAGACATACAATTCAATGTCTATAACTTAATAAGAGAAAGGAAACTTGTTTATATATATATTCACATCACATTTTATATATTCGGTAATCATTGTTTGTTTTAGAATGGGAATAGTGTTGTTTTAAATCAACTATAAAGCAAACCTTAAATTTTGTAATCTTTGTTTTTGGTTACCTTTTTACTGTTGTATGATATTCTATTAATAATTCATTAATTGTTTATACTTAATTTTTATCAATTCAAATATTTATTTGTATTCATATACATACAATCATTAATCGCAAACCTGACTTCCACTTATATTGTTCTTTAGCATTACCTTCCAAGTCAAATGAGGTTCATAAAACTTATGAGTTCCAAAACTTACTATGCTCATCATGCTATTTGTCGTTAGACTAGGATTGAAAACCAAACTCGCTTACAATAACTTTTCTTTATTTAAATCATCTAAAACGAGAAAACTCAGTAATATAATTCATCAATTGATGCCATTGATTAAGCAATCCTTTAGGCCAACAATCTTTACTTAAGCTCACTAATATTTTTTCATACAACGGCAATACTTGCCCTTTTGTTCATCATCATTTTTTTAACATATATTATAGGTACATGCAAAATCAATGTCAAGTGGTCCACATACTCAAACCATAAGCCATGGAAACACTATCACCATTAATGCATCTGGCCAATAAACCTTTCATACATAGTAATGTGCCCTCTTTTATACCATCTCATGGTTAATTTGATATCCCCATCTACCATAGGTGGCCATTACTGATCAATATCAATGAAGATCACGTGTTCTAGCACAATTTTATGTTCATGTGCTCATTTTCATTTCAAGGTTGAGATTTAAGTGTTGTTTTATATAGGTCCATTTTAATCCCTTGAAATTAACACTATTGTCACAAAAAATCTTAAGCTTCCTCTCTTCATTAATCCAAAAATTTTTAAAAATTATTTTCAAAAAGTGAAAAAAAAAACTTGAAATTTTTAGTGCATGAGATCGAGAATTATAAGAAATTGAAGAAGACTTCAAGGTATGTAATAATGCACTTTTTTAAGGTTTCATTTGCCCTTACCATTAATTTGGTTTGCAAAAAAGTTATTAACGCATAAACCTTGAGGATACAATAAAGCCCAATGACTGATGATGTTTTGTATCGATGACATTAATCTACTATGCATTAAGCAATGCGTAGCAAAATTACCAAAATTCTGTTTGTAATTTTCTATCTATGTTTTTCAAACACATAAAGGTTTTATATATAAGCAAATAATGTCTCTTCATATGGACATAATTTATCCAAATGGATATCTATTTAGATAGGACATAACACTTGGTAAATAACCAAGAGATATTTCTCTTAATTAGATAATTAAGCAACACAATTTTGAAGACATAACCATTCACTGTTTTGAAAATGTTCCAACATATAGTTCAACAAAAAGTAGCAAAAAAGTTATGCAAGTCCTTAGACATAAAGTACTGAATCAAGGATACTGACACAAATAATTTATGGTTAGCAAGTTTTTAAACTAAAAATGATGGACATCAAAATTATTATCAGTTAATCCAAGACTTTTAGTTGATCCTCCATAAAATTGCTACCGAAGATATGAATCTTAAGAAGTCATTTCATGTGGCTACTCTGATAGAAAAACTACCACTTTGTGGAAGGAATTCAAAATTTTCTTAAGCAAAAGCAAAAGAAGATGAACTTGAAAGATTTAACCATTTAATTAAGAATCGTTGAGGATAATTTTGGTTTAGAAAAGAGCGTTAAAGTTTAAAGTATGAAAGTGAAAGCAAATGTTGTGGAACATTTGCACAAGACCTATAAGAATAAATGAGTTAGTTCTAGTTCTTCCAAGGCAATAATGTTGGTGCCAAGAAGTTTAAGGGTACTTGTTTTTCTATAACAAGCCTAGACACCATGCTAAGGATTATTATCAAAACAGGAACAAGAAAGCTCAAGCCAACTTGGTTAATAATGAGATGCAGCTCGCGTATATTATGTCACAAATGAATATTATGGAAAACCCCAAGACATGGTGGGTTGATACCAATGACACTCATCACATTTGTTCTAATAGGAGAAGTTTCAATAAGTACAAAGGAGCTGTTAGTGATGAGCAACTATTTATAGGGAACCCTTCAGTATTGCAAAATACTAGGTCATGGGAAAGCGGTGCTAAAGATAACACCCAAGAAAGAGCTAACCTTAAATAATGTCATGCTCTTGAAATTTTCAAGAATTTAATATCTAACTCTTTATTAAGCAAGAATGGATTTAAATGGTCTTTGAGTCTAACAAATTTACACTCACTAAAAGTAGTATGTTTATAGGAAGGGGTTGTTTATATGATGGGATTTTTAAGCTCAATGTAATAACTATTATACTAGAGAATAGTAATATGAATTGTATACAATTAATTTTGTTTGGGCCCCCTAATTGGTTTTTTACCCGTTTTTTATGTGTCATCCAAATTTTCTCAACCTAAACCCTCTTAAATAAAGCATTTTTGATAATAAAACATGTTTAAAGGATTGAAACACATTAAAAGATCTAATTTGGTGGAAAAGATTGGTACAAGGACTTAATTAAATAAATTGAAAATATGTTGAGCTAAGGAAGTTGAAGTTGAGTATAGAACATTGAAAAATTGAATTAGAGCAATAACCTAACTCAATTCACCTTTCTGAGTAGGATGGGGTGGATAAATAGAGCAATTGGAATCAAATCAAGACCCAATTTTGAAAGCCAAAGCAAAGTCAACCATGGGAGAAAACGAAGACTTTCAAAACTGAAGCTTCGAATGAAGTTAAGAGGTGAGATGATTGTACCATTTGCAAAGAAAAATTCAGTGAAAGTTAATGTGAAATTTTAGGTCTACTGGAGTTATGGAAAGACTTCATTGAAAAAAGTCAACAAAAGTCAGAGTTGAACTTAGATATAATGTAAAGGGTTGGCTTTTCAATTTAAAGATTTTGGCAACCTAAAATTTGAGATTATTACACTATAATGAAATTAAACATGAGAAAAGGTTTAAGGTGGTGCAATTAAGTTTAGCTCCAAAAGAGACATTGAAAAATAATTTCCCAATAGCATAATCCGAGAGGTCTAAGATGGGAAAATCTAATTGTTTTGAAAAAATATCATCGAGGAGAATTTATCAAGCATGGGGGCATCCAATTGAAAATTTTCAACATCGAGCAAGAGCTAATAAGATAATGAAACAAAACATATAAGTTGTTCCATTAATTCCCACCAAGGTCGAATTTCAAGAGTATAAGTGCCTAAGGTTATGCTTGATATTTTCTAAATAAGATATTTTGTGGAAACTAGGCATCATAAATATACCATGTTGAAAAAAAAAATGTGCCATAGTAACGCTATAGTTTACATAATACTAACATTTTCCTTGTACCATGGTGGTATTAGTGCCACCCCCATTATAAATAAAATATTTTGTCATCTTTTTAACCTAGCTATTCATTCCCAATACCAAAAAAAATCTCTTAGAAAATTAAAAAAAAAAAGGAAAAGCAAAGAAAGCTTGCACTATGAGAGCATTGTGGGTATAATTTTAGAAGGAAAATTTTAACCAATCAAATTTTATTTTTAATTAAATTAAATTAATTAAGAAATATATATAAAAAAGTAAGATTCTTTTAGAACTATATAAAAAGAGATCGAATTTTTTAAGAATCTTTTTTATCTCTAATTAAATTAATTAATTTGTTAATAAAAAAGTAGGATTCTTTTATAACTCTATAAAAAAGAGATCAATTTCTTTTAAGAATCATTTCTATCTCTAATTAAATTAAATTAATTAAGAGATAAAAGAGAAAGATAAGTTCTTTAAAGAAACCATATTCTTTAAGAACTCTATTTTACCTGGCTCACAGCACTATAAAAGAAGGACCTCCCATAAGCCATTCAACATAACAATTCCACTATTTGCAAGCAGAAGAGAAGATTTTAAAGACCTAAACCTTCTCCAAAATTTCAAGAAAATTTCTCTAAAGAATTAAAGGAATTGAAGAAATTTTTGAAAAACCCTTGAAGCAAATTTCAATATCAAGTCATCCAAAGCTGTTAAAATGGATTTCATCAATTAAAATCAAGTCATCCAATAATGTTTGAATTGAATTTCCTTATGAAAAAAAGAATAAAAGGATTTTTTTTGCTTAAGAATTTTCAAAGATTGTATCTTTCAAGCTTGATAAATAAAATTTATTTATTTGCCTCCAGATTTTAATTATCATATTTTCAACACGAAGTTTGTGTATATAAATTTTCAACACACCTAGTAGGGTGATCTTTGCCTTCATCTCTTTTCTTTAAAGTTTAAGCACTCAAATTTCAATGGTTCTTTAAATGAAGTTTTTTAGTGATCTAAATCTTAAGTTTTCTCTAACATAAAAATTAGAGGAAGAAATATTTACAACATCACTTTGCTAAAGCTTATCATCAAATATAGATATCATTGCTATGATGACAACTAACATTAATTCTTTAGAAGAATAAATGGCTATTCTAATAAATTCTATTAAATCCATTGCAATAAGTAGCAAAGAAAGGGATGGTCAACAAGCTTTTATAATGGCAATAATTGAAAGTCCACGTGGAAACAACCAATTTGTCATATGCCAAAATCAACATCATGTTCTTCAAAAAGTTGGTGAAATTCCTACCAAGGCTGTTGAAAAATAACTTCAAAAATTTCTTCTAATCAACTTAAAGAGATCTTTAATGAATTTATCAAAAATCAAACTCTGTCTTCATACAGTTATGCCAAGTTTCAGCAATTACCAACCATTTAAAGCTCTAGTAATTCAATGGAAAAAGAAATTCATGCCAACATGTTACACCCCTTATGGAAACTTATAATAATGCTGGCGTTAATGGAGTGTGAATTTCTTAATTGATTTTATAGCACTGATCACATAGTCAACATGATTAAACTCAAAAGTTTAATAGAGGGATAAGTTAAACATTGACTACATCCATTGATGGAGCAATTTGAGCTTTAACTGTAAAAAAAAAATTATCTAAGTCTTTTGCCTTTAATATGTGTATACAAGTGATGAACTGGGGTTTGCATTACATTCTTCAAGGCATCAAGCCCAAGACCTTTAAAGAATTAGCTACTCAAGCTAATCACAAGGCGTTAAGTATAACAGCTATTGGAAATCAAGATCTTCTTATCTAGGAGCTAAAAAAGTAAGATACCTATATAGGGGAGATATCTTTGCCAATAATGAAGAAAGCAATCACTCTATGGCTATGAGTGCCAAGCCTCATTAGATATATTTCAAATCAAAACAATCTTAAAAGGTAAAAGCTATAACTACACAAGCTAAAAGGAAAGAAAAAATTACTATAAAAATAAAGAGAGAAAAAAATTCCTTTTTTTATTCTGATGGCTTAAGCATGCTTGAAGAAATCTTAAATGATAAGCTAATTTAGTTATCAAAAATAAAGTAACTTATAGAAGAAAATAAAGTAGCTGACTTCAATAATTACAAGTATCATCGCTTAATTAGCGACATGCAATGTTTGAAAGGATAAAATCATGCAATTGTATGAAGATAGAAAAATTAAGCTTAAAGAAGAAACGATGTTATCAAATCTGACATCAATCATTATGGTTTTTCAATTCAATATGTTGGATAAAACTATTAAGTCAGCTCTTTTGATCTTATCACACTAGCACCAAGCATAAGTACAATGGTGAATCTCTAAGACAATGACGGCAACTATTGGCATCAAAAAGAAAGTCAAGAATAAAATGGTTGGCCTCTAGTTACATGTTAAAACAGTCAAAAAAAATTCTCCAAAGCCTGTATAGGTGCCCATTATAGCCAAGATGATCAAATAACCATCTAAAGCTCTAATGGTTAAAGTGCCTTAGGAAAAAAAATGCCACATAAACACAAAAATTTAGCTCAAAGAAAGTAAAAAATGTCAGTCATTTTGATTTAATACATGCCAATTTAGTTCAGAGAAAAAATTTTGGTTTCCATGGCTCATTACCATATTAATGGTAAAGTCAACATAAAATGAAAAATAAGGTCATACCTGAAAACCTTTCAAGTAAAGACAATGTGCACCTACCTATGGTAAGTTTTTAAAAGTGCTATCATGCTTCCAACGAAAATTATGCCCATAAGCGTGAGCTTAAACTACCCATTCAAAAAAATAATGCTCTTAAGAAAAATCATAAATTGTAACTCTGCTAAGACAAGCTTAATCTATTATACTGCTCTTAAGCACCTATTAATTCAAAAAGAAAATGCTCCTAAGCATGATCTTAAACTACCCATTCAAAAAAATGGTACTTTTAAGCATAATCTTAAACTATTAATTCAAAAGAAATGATACTTCAAAGCATAAGCTTAAATTATTCCTTAAAAAAATATTGCTCCTAAGCAAGAGCTTTACTATTATATTCTCTTAAGCATAAGCTTAAATTGCCTATTAAAAAAATGATGCTCATAAACATAAGCTTAAATTATTTATTCAAAAGAAAATAATGCTCTTAAGCATGATCTTAAACTTTTTCTTAGAAAAAAATATCGCTCTTAAGCAAGAGCTTCAACTATTATGAGGCTCCTAACTATGAGCTTAAACTACCATTCAAGTAAAAAAAATGCTCTTATGCATGAGCTTAAATTGGTCATTCAAAAGAAAATGTTGCTCCTAAGCATGAGCTTAAACTGTTCCTAAAAAAAAATTGTAAGCTTATATAGTTATGATGCTCCTTGAAGCAAAAAAAATGAATGAAGTTTTAGAGTAAAGACCCAAAAAATAAGTCTAGGATGAACTCAAAGATTGTGGACCCTCCTAAATTAGCAAAAAATAGGCACATAAAGTGAAATAACCGTCCATCTAAATCAAGGGAAATTTGAAACTTTGAAAATTTCACAGCTTCCACATAGGTTAAAGGTTGAATTTTTCTAAAACCTTCCAAGATAACCCTTTAAGTTTTAGTCCTTTTTGTTGGGAACTAAAACTTGTCAAGGGCCTTTCCAACTTAACTTATTAAGATTTGGTGTATATTAGCTTACTTTAACACCTAATAAATTGTCATATTTAAAGATTGAGGATGCTATAGTCTGGTTGTTTGCCTTTAAAGAAATTCTCAGAAAGGAATATTCATCTTAACTTTGTCATTTTAATGCTTGACCTTTATGTATCAAATTCTTTAGACTAAATTTTAGCAGTGCCTGCATATTTAGGTCACCGAATTCATTTAGTTATCAGATTCAAAGATATCCTAAAAGGTGTTCGTTAATTATGAGAAAACCCTATATTATTATATGCTTCAAAAAGGTAAAGATGGCATGCCCATTACCCTTGATACTAAAAAAATTCATGGAATGAGTCATTCTATAATTTCCATAACCTTAGATTTGTTAATATTTGGATATAAGCCATGCAGGCCAATTGTTATGGGTTGTAAGGCATTAGCATTCAGTGATTTCTTATAATCAAACATTATATTTTATTAATGTTACAAAGTTATTTCTTTATCCATAAGAATTAATTTAATAATTTTTATAAATATTTTATGTAGATAAAGCCCATGAAACACATTGGCCTTGTAAGGGAATTGTAAAAAGTTATAATTATAAGATCCCTATGTATCAAAGCCTTCTTTCTAAAATCATTCTTGGTCATAGCATTGTCAAGACAGGGCATTGACAATGCACAAAGACTTGTATATGCTAAGCCCCATGCATTTGATGTATGTAACTAATTTCATAAGTTAAAATATATAAATACTTAGGGATAACATATGGGTGCTTATTATGATAAAAAGTTTACCGAACATGACCTATCATAAGTGTTTCATTTGGCATTTCACTTAACTATCTATGGAAATACTCTTATATGTCAGTAATGTAAGTGATCCTTAAACTTGTGACACTAGGTCATCTTATATAAGAAGTGTCATACTTTGATTCCATCAAAAACTAGTCCATAAAAGATAAATTCTTATTGTAGGGAGGTTTTGGATGTGGCATAATTATATGGCAGGTGAATAAGCAATCCAAAGAGGATTCATCACCCTAAGTGATATAAAGGTACATATCTCACATATACCTGATTCATATTAACTCAAAGTCCTTGGCCAAGGTAATACTGATTATGGAGTTAACATATAAGGTTGTATGCTAATATAGTATAGGCTAAAAGTATACACTAGACCATGCTTTTGCTAAGTTCGAGTTATATGACAAAATGATTGAATTACACTGAGATAATGAACACTTAAGTGCTTTTCAAAACCATATTGACACTCACTACATGTTAGGCAGCCATGATCCATTACTAGATGTTAATCTAGGTCTATAAATATAAATATTTTTAATTAGGTATTTTATGTTTATTATTAACCTGAGGGGGGCTTAATAGGTCATGCATATAAAGGTGATTAGTAAAAATTAAAATAAGACTCGGTTAATATATCTAACACAAGTAATGGTTACTTAGGCTCAATTTGAATGAGTTACAAAGGGTAAAATTGTAATTTCATTAAACTTAAAGTTTTAAACCCTTAATATATTGCCTTATGTTTGGCATCTAATAAACTTGCTTTTGCACTAAAAAATTTGGCTAAGAGGCTTTAGAAAACATGGTCTATGTTTTCTCCTAAACACCTTAACAAGATTGCACAATCTTTGGTTTCTTGGAAGAAAAATTATTTTCCCATTTGTTCTTTGATTATTGAATCAAGGTCTTCTAAGTATAACAAAAGGTTTATTGAAACCTAAGTAGGTAGCATATCTCCCAGCAACTAAATCTCTTCCTTATTAAAGGTTTCCCAAATCCCCATGTGGATAACCTTTAGAAGCTAGATGCTTGGATAGATTTAGTTTGTGACGACAGGTTCAGTGTGAGAGTTTAAAGTCATGGAACCATTTTTAGATATCCTTTGGTTGAATTTTGATGGAATGAAACCTTGACTAATTCTTTATGCTCTTAGTTTTAAAGATTAATCAAAATCATGCAAGAGATCCCATTTAAAGAGTCTTGGCTTTATTAGTTTGATTCATTTTCGTTGTTTAATTGATGAATTTAGTTTTAAATTTTTAAATTCTAGTTATTTACTATCCAAGACTTCCTATAAGTGGTATCAACTTCTTTGCATTGGTCTAATTAGTAATCTTAATGGTTACCAATTAAAGAACACATTGATTTTAATGTTGTTTTAATCTATTTCTTAAATTAAAACTTAAAAAAGTTATTTTTTTTAGCATGTTAATCCATGTTTATTTTCAATATTGTTCAGTTTAGATAGTTAAGACTCACCTATGAAACTTACTGAAAGATACATGGAAAACCAACAAAGTGGAGGGGCAATAAATCTGGTGATAAGTCCAATCATACTCCCTTATTGCCAATGGAGTTGAATCTAGCCCATCTAATAAGAAGTCGATTGATTTATCTTTGAGGCTGTTGAAATCCAAAAATCATTTTACACATACTGAACTAGAGAATGAGGAGGATTATTGTCAGTGCTAGAATGATAAATGGATTTTACTATTTTGGTAAAACTCTTTTTATAAAAAAGCTTAAGGATTGAGTAGTACTAGTTTAAAGTATATTTTTTTAATCAAATTATGTTGTTGCATCATAGACTTAGACATTCAAGTTTCTCATATCTTAAAACATTTCTTTCCTATTTTGTTTAAAGAAATATATTGTTTTGTTCTTAAAAAAATGTCTTTACTAATTAATTTAATGTAAAAGTCATTAATCTATAATTTGGTGTTGAATAGTGATAGGTTAGTTCCTTACGATGCTTTGATGGTGCTGAAATTTTTAGTACCAGTTGGCATGATTTTTTCCTTGACTTTTCCACCATGAAAACTTGGTGAAAAGTTCATAATACTTACTAGAAAAATAGGTTAAAATCAGGGTTCAAAACATTTCAATTTTAGGCTGTAAAGGGCGCATTAAGTTCATATGATGGGCACAACATGTTGTCTTTCTTTATGTGACCTTGGTGTGGCATTGATGGCAGTAATATGTTGCTGCAAATTTACTTTATTTTAAGAGGTTTAGTGTGAGGAAGAAATAGTGTTTGAGTTAGATTAGGATGGTTAAGATAGTCCTGCATGGGACAGACTCCTAGTTGGACTAGGACTCTTATAAAATTGTGCCACCTCTTTCCTATTGGGAGTTGGATTTTGGTTTTATTGAAATTTAAAGTATGATATGATCAAATTAAATTAAATTAAATTAATTTGGAAAAGTAATTTGCTAAATGTTAGCAAAGTGGCATAATGTACCTCCCTGTGAAGGAGTTCTATTAAAACTCTTATATATCATCAAACATCTAATTAGCCAATTGTATTATTTTTCATAAATTGTTTGAGATATAAATCAGATAGAGTCAAAATTCAATTAATTTGATTAACTAAAAAATATATTTAATGTAAATGATTATTCCTACTTAGAATAAGATCTATTTTAATATGATTAAAATAAATGCTAATCATTTATGAAAAATATTTTTTAATGAAATTAAATATGGATCAATTGTTTAATTAGCTAAATTTGGTAGCTTGAATTTAAAATACATTTTATATATTCGTAATTGTTATGGATGTATCAAATGATTATGGACTAAGCCCAATAGGATTATGAATATATGGTTAATTGTTTATGGTTATTTAATTTTTAATTAACAAGGTCTATGAACCTTGCTTTATCTATATTACTTTTGAAGTAGTAATTCTTATCTAATTCCCCTTGAATGTAACTAGAGATTTCTTTATTATAAGTGTAATTAGATTATATATAAGTGTAATAATATGAATAGTTAGGAAAATTTTGTAACTCAAAGAAAGAGATTGAAGGCAATGCATTATAAAGCTTAGGAGATTGCAAGAAGCTTTTAAAGACTTTGTAATCACATAGGAATTGACTAAGCAATTTTCATCAAAGGCTTAAGGAAATTGCACTAGATAATAGTTCATAATCATCCAAGTAGTATGCATGATGGTAGATTTATTTTATGCGATATAACAAATGCTTTACATGCAAATATGATAAGCCCTTAATTAAAGATAAAATGAACTAACAAAATCTGTCATATGATATTAAATCACATGCTTCATGTGTAAAAATGCATTTTATTAGATTATAACAAAATACCCGAATTCTAACTATAGGGATTTGTTAGGCTATCCTCAAATTCTCTTCTACCTGAACTATTTAAGTCATAATTAATAGGTCTTACTCAACTAATGTCATGTTGTTGGGATGCTTAAACTTGACAACATGGTGTTAGAGGCGATGGTTCTGTAAAATGCATATGATGCATTTAGGCAAAGAGTTACCACCTATCTGATCTGGAGTTGCATAGAGATGCAATCAATAAGCTATGTTCTTACCCAATTAGCCTGTTGCAATTTGTCAGGCTATCCCCCAAGTTGTAACATGTTGAAAGGGGTCTTATCCCATTAGAAATACCTTAAACAGATTTTTGAAGAATAGTAGGGGCCATTATTTTGAAAAATCGGTGTGAAGACCAATAGAAATTTAATACCTTATCATTATTGGTTTAATGCATAAATAACTAATTATAGTTATTTCATACTAGGTTATTGGTGATAGTAAATATGCTAATTGTTTTGTTATGCATATTATATTCCATGAGCTCAAAGTGTTTAGACTAGTTTGTAAAATTAGATGTGCTTTCAATAGAAGGAAGATAGTTGACTTTCAGATGATTGAGTTAAATTACTCCATTATTGATTTAGCCACATGCATAATTAATTTAGTTTGTGAATTGCACTTATGTAATGACATAATTCTGTTGAAAAATAATAGAAAGGTGGGCTCTAATAAGATGGTTCAACTTCAAACTAAAAAGATGTATTTATGTTCCTAGATTGTCAAGAAATATCATTTTTATCTCATATCTTACTGATAATGATGATTTGGCATTTAGAATAAAAGGAAAAAACTACACTATCATTCTAAATGACATGGTTTATGGATAGGCCTTATTAAAGAATGAGTTAGCTCTATTGTATCCTAAAATGCCTTTATTCAACATAAATGTGAAGAAAGCTAAAAGGAATGATCCAAAAAAGATTGACTTCTAGTATTATAGACTTGGTCATATCAATGAGATTGGAATTGCCAATTATACAAACAAGGCTATTAAACCTATTTGATTATGAATCATATGAAATATGCAAATGTTGTCTCCTCAGTAAATGACCAAGTCACCTCTCACTAGTACAAGTGATAGAGCTATGGAATTAATGGGCCTAGTACATTCAGATGTATGTAAACCAATGAATACAATAGTTAAAAATGGGTATTCTTACTTTATTGCCTTTAATGATGATTACTCAAGGTATAGGTATCTGTACTTAGTGAAGTACAAGTCCAAAGCTTTTAAAAAGTTCAAAAAGTATAAGGCTAAAGTAAAGAAACAACTAGCAAAAGTATTCTAACTTTTAGATCCAATGATGAAGAGAATACTTAAGTCAAGAATTCTTGGATCATTTGATAGAAAATGGTATTTTGTTACAATGAAAGCTACCTAAAACTCCACGACATAATGAAGTATCTGAAAGGAGAACCAAACCTTGTTGGACATGGTTTGTTCCACAATGTCTAAGGAAGACCTTTCAATATCCTTTTAGAGATATGCTTTAGAGACTATCATATTTATTTTAAACAAGGTTTCATCTAAATCGATGGATAAAATGTCATATGAGTTGTTGCATGGCAAAAATCCATTATTGTCTTATCTTAAAATTTAGGGTTGTCCAACTTTATAAAGCGACCAATAATTGATAGGCTTCTAACCAAATCAATCAAATGTAAATTTATGGGGTATCCAAAAAAGTCACATGGATACTACTCTTACCACCCAACTAAACAAAAGATGTTTATTTTGAAACACATAGTCTTCTTAAAGAAAGAGATTTTAGTACAAAAGTTTAGTAGGAGTGAAATTAATCTTAAAAAAATTCAAGAACCATAAGTTAACATTTTAATGGAAGCTGACCCCATAGTTAAGGCATTAAATGCTCAACTTGAAGCTCAAGAGTCACAACAACTCCGTCGACTTGTCAAGCAAGCTCTAGAAAGCTACGGATTTCTTGTAGACTAAGAAAGCTTGCCTTGTGATACTAAACCTACTAGCTATAACTAATGTCCGACATTGATTTTGAGAAATAAATGAAGAATTGATATTCAAAATGGATGCCATGGAAGTTAACCAAGTTTAGACTTTGGTTAACCCATAAGAAGGGATAAAACCCATAAAATGCAAGTTAGTCTTTAAGAGACTAACATAAATGGAAAATATAAGGCCAAATTAGTGGTAAAATGTTATAATCAAGTCAAAGGCATTGATTATGAAAGAACTTTTTCACCAGTTGCCATTGTAAAATCCATTTAGATTATGATTGCTATTGCTTCATACTATGATTATGAGATATGACCAATGGATGTAAAAACTACATACCTTAATGGGACTTTGTAACAAGAAGTGTACATGACACAACCTGATGGTTTTACATCCAAGTCAAATCCAAATCAGGTATATAGCCTGAAAAATCCATCTATGGGCTGAAACAAGCTTCGCAGAGTTAGAATATCATATTTGATGAAGCAATTAAAGACTTTGGTTTTAAGAAGAATCCTAATGATCTTTGTGTCTATAAGAAGTTGAACGGGCTAGCTATTATTTTTTTATATGTTGATGATATACTACTTATAGGAAACAACATACTAATGTTACAAGCTATTAAGGTTTGGCTGTTCAAATAATTTTCCCTGAAGGATTTGGAAGACCTATATGCCTTAACTATTAGATCCATTATGTATACCATGCTCTATACAAAACCAAAACATGATCATTATATGGAGCATATAGGGCTTAGACATATGGGCGATTGGCTTTAGTGTTAATGGAAAATTATTAGTGTAAGCCCTATAAACCAATCATTATAGCTTATAAGGCATTAGCATTTAGTGATTTCATGGAATCAAACATTATATTTATCAATGTTATTAAGGTATTTCTTTATCCCTAAGAATCTATTTAATAATTATTATAAATATCCTATATAGATAGAGCCCATAAAACATATTTGCTTTGCAAGGGAATTGTAAAGAGTTATAATTATGAGATCCCTATGCATTACAATCATATTTTTAAAACCGTTCATGCTAGTAACATTGTCAAGGTAGGACATTAACAATGCTTAAAGGTTAGTAAATGCTAAGCCTCCATGTATTTGATGTATGCAACTGATCTCATAAGTTGATGTATAAAGATATTTGGGGATAAAATATGGGTGCTTATTATGGTAACAAATTCACTAAACATGACTCACTATGAGCATTTCATTTGGATTTTCACTTAAGTGTTTTTGAAAATACTCTCATGTGTCAGTAGTGTAATTGATCCTTAAACTTGTAACACCCATTCATTTCATAACTTGTAACACCCATTCATTTCATATGAAGAGTCTCATGCTTTGATTCCATCACGAACAAGTCTGTAATATATAGATGCTTATGGTAGGATGGTTTTAGGTATGGCATGGTAGGTGAATGAGTGGTCTAAAGAGGATTCATAACCCCAAGTGATGTGAAAGAACATATCTCACATGCACCTAGCCCGTGTTAATTAGAAGTTTTTGGCCAAGATAATATTGATTATGAAATTAAATCATAGGGTTGTATACTAATATGGAATAGGCTAAGAGTAGACATTGGATCAAGCTTTTGCTAATTCTGGGATATATGATAAAAACATTGAATTACATTAAGATACTGAACCTTAAAAGGCTTGTTAAAACCATACTGGCACTCTTTGCATATTAGTTGGCCATGATGTATTGCTGGCTACCAATCTTGGTTAACAAATATAAATATTCTTAATTGGATATTTTATGTTTAGTATTAACATGATGGGGGCCTAAGGGATCACATAGGTAAATGTGATTAATAGAAATTAAAATGAGACTAAGCTAATATATCTAGAATAGGTAATGGCTGCTTAGGGTCAATTTGAATAAGTTCACATAGGCTAGGAAATTATAATTTTTTTAATAAATCCTAGATATATTGCCTTATGTTTGCCATCCAATATAATTGCTTTTGCATTAAAAAATTTGGCTAAAAAACCTTAGAAAACTTGGTTTGCATTTTTTTTCCAAAAACCCTAGGGGGATTACTCTATCTTTGGTTTCTTGGAATAAAAACTATTTTCTTCTTTGTTTTTTCATTACTAAATCAAGGTCTTTTAAGTATAAGGGAAAGTTTATTGAAATTCTAAGCTACTAGGATAGCTCTCAGCAACTAAATCTCTTTTTTATTTTCGATCACTTGTATAAATAACTATTGGAGGTTGAACACTTGGATAGCTTTGGTTTATGCCAATTAAGTTTAGTGTGAGAGTTCTTAAAGTCATGGAATCATTCTTAGACATCTTTTGGTTGAGGTATGTTATATCTTGACTAATTTTTATGTTTTTATTTTTAAAGACTAATCAAAATCATATAAGATGATATGGTTTAGGAGTCTCAGCTTTATCTATTTGATTCATTTTTGCTGTTTAATTAATGAATATATTTATAAGTTTTTAAATTCTTGTTATTTACTATCTCGAGACTTTCTAAAGGATTAAGTAAATCCTTTCCTTGATTAGAATGAAAAGATGATTTCATTTAGTAAATCTTAAAAATTACATGAATTTAAATTATCTCATGATTTCAATAAGAACATGTAAAAGTGCTTTGAGCAGTGAAATAATGATTCTTGCTTAAACTGCATAAAGTTGTATCCTTGAATTGATAAACACTAATTTGGTATTTGGTTACATTTTAGGAAAAATCAAAGTATTCTTAGAAACTTGAAGTCAAAATAACAAAAAGATCTCGTTAGGGTAAACATGAGACAACCCTTTAACGATTCAAACTTTCAATAACATGACAACCTTGAAGAAATGGAAAAATTGGCAACAAAAAAGCAGAACCTCATCAATGTATGAAAAGATTAATCCTTATAGTATTTCTTTGTTGGAGCATAAAAAAAATTCATTTATCAAAATGACACTACATATTCATGTCTACATTTTTATTTCCATAATTTCAAAAAGCATTTACTCCTTACATAAGTGTTAGCATTTGCATCATGGAACGTTTGCATCCTTGTTTTTCCTAAAGGAAAACTTTTCATGAGAAATTTTTACAAAATTAAATTTTTATAATAGAAAACTGAAAATAGTCAATAGATACACTCTAACAAAATTGGCACATAGTTATTTAAGCCTAATGTAGCTGGAAATCTATTTCAATGAAATTGGCCCTAAAATTGTGTCTTTCCAAACAAGTTTAAAAAAGACAAACTAGTGTCCTTCTGAACAAGTGATCGAGATACATTTGTGTCCTAAAAAAGTTAAACTTCTATCATTCCAAACAAGTTAAAAGAGTCACACTTGTGTTATTTCGAGCAAGTTAAAAACTCAAACTTATGTTCTTTTAAACAAGTCAAGAAAAGTGCACTTATGTCTTTCTAAACAAGTTAAATAAGTCAAACTTGTGTTTTTCTGAACAATTTAAAAGAGTCAACTTATGTCTTTTTGAGCAAGTTAACAAAGTAAACTTTCAATTTGTGTCCTTTTGATCAAGTTAAAAGAGTCAACTTGTATCATTCCAATAAGTCAAAAATATTCTTAATGAATGATTTTTAAAAAAGTTGGCCTAAATCCTTTTGAATAGGTCAAAGGTCAAACTTGTGTCCTAATGAATAAGTTTAAGATGAATTATGCTTGTGTCTTTTCGAACAAGGCAAAAGTCAAACTTGTGTCTACTGAATAAGTTAAAAGAGTCAAGCCTATATTTCTGAACAAGTAAAAAATTGAATTTTTATCTTTTCAAGCAATTTAAAAAGTTAGGCTTGGATTTTTCTGAGCAAGTCTAAAATTGAGCTTGTATTGTTTTACACTAGTCAAAAACCTTAGGCTTTCCACTACGATTTAATTTCCTCTATATCAGTTGAATTTTTGGTGTTGCTTTTATTCCCTTTTTTTTTCAATTACTTTATAGCCTGAACAAAATAGTTGTCTATGATATTTGCCCTATTATTGATTTTCAACGATAGCTAAAGAGAGATAGCTATAGATACTTAATTTTGTCTGAGCCTTTTCTTTAACATTCTAAAATATTAAAGATAAAAAACTAGGTGTACTGGTGGCATGGGTCAGTCTTTTTAGGGCCTATTTAGACATATCTAAATGACCAGTTACGTACACGGTCGAAAAGAAATTGCATTTAAGGGTTCATAAAGGGTAAACTCACTTAAAAAATAAAAACTTTGAAGAGAAAAATCAAAATTTAAATTCCCTTCTATGGAACTTATTTTTAAAATATGGTGTCATGGTTATTTTTCTTTCTTAGAAAATTTTTTAAATCCTTTTCCATGAAATTCGCAAATCAATCATTGTATAATTTTACTGATATCAAGAAAAGTCCATATTGACATTTATACTAGACGTGTCAAATTGTAAAATTAATCTATTTATTTTTAATTTTACACAGTATTTTGTATTTCCTTTTTTAGTGAAAATTTGCCTATAAACTCTTTCTACGTTCTAAATTTTTTATTCTTTCATCATTAATTGAAATTTTCAATTAAATATTTTCGATTTAGTTAGTTTTTCTTTCTAAACTTGAATCCATTTTGGAATTTTTTTCATTTTAAAATATAGAATTTTCAGTTACATGAGGTTTTTTCATAAACTCTTTTCGAGTGTAGGTTTTTTTTTTCCTTATCACTGATAAATATTTTTAGTTAAATATTGTAGAACACTTAAATTCATTTTTGAAATTTTTTTCCTTCCCAATAAGGAATTTTCTTTTTGGTAAGGGTTTTTCTCGCAAATATTTTACAAGCTTAAAATTTTTAATTTTGTCCTCTTTTTCCATACTTGAGATTTTCTTGTATTGGCCACATGTTTAATAGAATTTCAAGTTTTTATTAGAATTCAACACTTTGGATTTTTTTAAATATTTAGTGTAAAATATGCACAGAGGATCCTACTGAACACTAACTTTTTTAGCATGAAAAATAAATATTTTAATGTATGAAATTCTAGGAATCTTCAGGCCTGGGTTTTTAATTTAATTCTTTACATAGAGAATTAATTTTAAGCCTTTTAAAATTTTTCTAGATTTTTCTAATATAAATTTTTCTAACTGGGTTTTTACACCTTAATTCTTTTAATTCAATTTCTCTTTGAAATTTTCAAATAGAATTTCCACATGGTTGAACTGTAACATATAGAATTTTTAATTAATCTTTTCTAGCTTTCTTCTTGAGCTAAAATTCTTCCAGTTAAATTTTTCCACTTTAATTTTGTTAATTCAATTTCTTTATGGATTTTTAATTGGAATTCCTATATGATTAAATTCCTGTTTGGATTTATCATATGTGGAATTTTAATTCATCACTTGAATACTTAGATTCTACTCCAATTTTTTTCTTTTACATTTGTCCTTTTTACTTAATTTCTTTCATTTGATTTTCAATCAAAGCTTGCTACTCATTAATTTATTCAATTCAAAATTTTCCTTATGGGCTTTTGATTAGAATTCTACATGATTAGATTCTTAATTGAATTTTATTACATGTGAAATTTTAATTAACCCTTTAAATAAATTAATTTTAATTCAACTTTTATTTGTTGCAATTTAGTCCTTTCAATTTAAATTCTTCCATGTAAATTTCAATTAGGATTTTTGCAATTCAATTTTATTTATTTCCTTACTTGTAAGATTTTAGTATGCATGAAAATTTCTAATTTAAATTCATTTATGGATAATTAATTTTTTTAATTTTTATTGCACTAGTTGATTACGTAAAAAGTTTTGATTAGATTTTTTACATCAATTCCAGCAATTTTCAACCATATGGGACTAATTTGGTTAAACGTTTTTCCTAACCAAAACTATTTTAATTTAATTTAGTTATATTAATATTACATGAGAATCAATTGGGTTGAAATTGAAGAATTTTTCAACTAATTTATTTCATCACAAGTAAATCCTAACATATTAGTCAAAATTTTCAAAACAGCCATCATGTTTAGATGGTAGCTTGTAAGGCAAATATAACATTAGTATGGGATTATGACAAAGCTTTAATTTTTTTCCCCACTAAACAAGCAAAAAATAATGATCAAATCATTAAAAAAAGAAAGGTAAAATCCATTTTAATTCTTTGTGCTTTGACCCATGTAACATTTAACTCCCTATGTTTTTTGTGCTAACATTTAACACCCTGTGATAAAGCTGTTAAGACAAAAGCAGGCAATAATGTTATATTTTTTTCCTAGATGATAATTTTATACCAAAACTACCCTCACGCTCCTCCTCCTTATTTTCTTCCTTTTCTTCCTCTATATTTTTCATTTTTTCTTCCCAAGTTGAAATCCTTAATCTTAAAAAAATAAAATTACATCAATTTTAATAAACAACCAAAACCTAATTCAATTAAACCCAAGATGAAAACAACACGTCTTTCAAAATTCTATATCTTATTTAAGAACATTATATAATCTTTAAATTGATGCAAAATTCTTAAAGGTTACATAATTTTGTCATTCTTAATAAAATGAGTATTTTCTACCTAATATGTAGATAAAAAATAAAAATGCAAACTATGTTAGAACAACTAATTGAGGAGGGTTGATTTCTTTACAACCTAGACAACAAAAGTACATATTAGATTCATAAAGTTTCAATCAAATTGTACAATTGGATAAATATTATTGAATTCTTCTAGCAAATTAATAGTCCTAACAAAAATTTGAATCTGAACTTCTTTCATTTCCTTTAGACCGTAAACCATATTAACAACAAAACAAACAATGCCTTAATTTCCTTTTACTTCATACCTAAAATTCACAGAGCCCAAGCAAATAAAAAGGAAAATTAACAAAAAATAAAATAAAATGAAACTTGAAAGACTATTAAATGAAGTATTTGAGTTAAATGCTTTGGGATTTATGGTAACACATGACTTTGTGAAAGGGTTTTCATTAAACTGTTTCTCATAGAATGGTAGAGTTGAGATTTTTTCAAATTAAGGGTTCATTGTACATAAATATTTTCTTTGTAAAGCTTTTAACCCATAAATATAAAAAATAAATGAATTTTGTTGTAGAATTAAAGGAAAAATTTTAAGCTTTTTAGGGTCTAAACTTAGATAGAGGAAAAAGAAATATTTAACTTGAAATTAGAGAAAGAAAAAAAAAGAAAATGAAGTAAAAATTAAAAAACGAAGGGTATAATAGTGATTTCCTATGAACATATAATAGAGTTAGCCTGTGATAAATAAAATAAAACCATAAGGGATATAAGTGTCAACACAAGAGATTTTCTAACACTTAGCCAAAGTATAACGGGTGAAAATAGATTTTTCCCGAAAAAAAATGTCATTTTAGGTGGCCTTATTGACACCATTTGGCCATTAAAAGGGGACTTTTTGTTTCATTTTTCCTTTTCATGGCAATCATTTTTTTCCAATGCAAGTTTAAAAAATTACGAGGAAAAAAAAAGAAAAGAAAAAAGGAAAAAAAAAAAGGAAGAAGCTTCAAAAATTCTTTCAAAGGTTGTTTCCTGCCTAGTTTGGTTTGATTTTCCTTTTTCTTCATTCATTAATTTTATTTCATTGATGTTCAAGATATTTTTTTAGATTTTAACTACCTTGAAAATTTTTGAGCAGAAAAAAAATTTTAATGATTAAGCATTTTTTTCACTTTCATTACATTTTATTTTATTTTCTCTCCTTCATGAGAGCTTGATGACCTTAAGGTAGCTAGGTGAATACTTGTGCCTAAGGTTGCCATACCAAATTTAAAAGCCAAGTTTTAAGCAATGATCAAAGGCTATTTGTTTTTCTTTGCCATTTTAAATTTAAATTTCCTTAAAATAAAAATTTTTTAAGGAAAAAAATTATTTTAATGATTTTGATTTAGTTTATTTAATTTGTAGAGGTTTTAATACAAATAATTCATGTGTGTTAATTCTTAAAAATTTATGCTATTATTTTAAGTTATTTTTTTATTATGATTGCCTGCATGAATACTACTTTAAACTACATGCATGATATCCCATAATTGTTAGTGGTGTATGTTTATTTCATATGAATATGAATAGTGATATGGTGATAATACATGAGTCAAGTCTCAAGCTAGTGTCAGAGGTATTTTTGTTTTTTTCCAAGGCCTAGAGTCACTTCCAGGACTTCATCTTATGTAGGTGAAAACTATTTAAAAAAAGAAAAAGGTTTAGAGGTCCAGCAAGTAAGCATTCTGTAAATCCCTTTGTGCAGTAAAAGCTTTTAGTGTCCTAGGCAAAATGGTGCCTATGGTTGTTGCTTTATTCCAAATTCTTAGCAATCATCAAAAGGAGGTAGTTGTAAATACCTAATTTTGTTTAGACCCTTAATTGATTTTCTTCTTAGTTTTATGTGTCATCTAAATTTTCTCAAGCCAGACCCTTTCGGATAAATATAATTGATAACAAGTCTGTTTAAATAACTAAAACACATTAAAAAACTTGATTTGGTGGAAAAGGTTGGTATGGGGACTTAATTAGATAATTCAAAAAAATTTTCCTAACTATGGAAGTTTAAGTCAGTATAAAAAATTAAAATTTTGAAAATTTTGAAATTAAAAGATTACCTTGACTTAATATGCTTTCTTGAGAAGGATAGGAGAGGCAAATGGAGCAATTAGAGTCAAATTAAAACTTGATTTCAAATGTCAAACCAAGGTAAACCAGGGGATAAAATGAAGACCTTCAAAATTAAAGCCTCGATGAGGTTAAAAATCAAAATTTTAGGTCCATTTACAAAAATGCTTCTTGAAAAAGTCAATAAAAAGTCAAAGTCAAATATGGATATGAAATAAAAAGTTGACTTTCAAATTTAAAGAGTTTTTCTACTCAAAATTTGAAATTGATTGCATAATATTGAATTAAACATGACAATAAGGTTAGGTGGTGCAATTATGTTTAGGTCCAAAAGAAACATTAGGAAATGAATTTCTTAGAACTTAATTCAAGAGGTCCAAGAAAAGAAACTCTATCTTTGTTGGAAGAATATCGTTAAAGGGTATTTATCAAGCATAAAGGAATATCCAATTGAAATTTTCAAGATTGAGCAAGATCCAATTGGATAATGAAGCAAAGCATATAAGTTAGTCCATTAATTCTCATCACGACTTAATTTCATAAGCATAAGTGCCTAAAGTTGTGCTTGATATTTTTCATTTAATTTAAGGGCACATAGACTCTACCTAAACAAGATGTTTTTTGAACATTTGGGATCTTAAAAACGCTATCGTGAATTTAAAAAGTGGTATAGTAAAACCATGGTTTAAATAAAAGACATTTTCCAAATACCATCTTCGTATAGGTGCTATCTCCCTTATTATAAATAGTCATTATCAACTTTTCTAGCCTAATTATTTATTCTTTACAAGTTGGCCATTGATTCTCTACACCAAAAAAAGGTCTATTGAAAAATTAAGAAAAAGGAAAAAGCTTAGATTAAGAGAGCATTTTTGGCATAATTTCTATTATTTCACTTTTATCTTGTTTTGATGCAATCAATAATGTTGTTTACTAAATTCAGGCATATATTTCAAGATTCATGAAATTGTATAACATGTTCAAGCATTTTATCCCATGAAATGAAGAAGTATGGATGATTTCTTGTTAATTTTGACGCAAAAATGTTATTTTGATGATTATGTCCTACAATGAAGAAAGTCATGATCTTGTATTTTGCATTTGAGAACTTAAAGTTAAGTTTATGATGTGTTTAATGGAATATGGATGAAATAAAGTTGAAGTTGTTTGGTTTTTCTTTTGGTTAAATTTGCTATAATGTTGCCATGAAATGATCTTGTGCTTGCTTATCTATTGAATTAATAGTTTACTACAAGTTTGATAAAATGTTTGGTTGCTTGAGTGCTAAAAATTTGATTTCTAAAAACCCCTAAGATTAAGCCATGGTTGGTTTAATAATTAAGCTAACTTTGGCCTATTGTTTTACCGTCATTTTTACCATAAACTAGGGGCATATTAAGCTTAATAACACTTAGATTAGTTGTTGATTCGAACCCATATTTATTTATTTTAAATCACCATAAAATTCACTGAGTCATAAATATGGAAGGTTTTGCATTGAGCCTTTCAATATTGCAATTAGATCCATTATATAGCCTTTGGGTACTAATGGATTGGATTTGAAGTAGGTCATTGTGCACACCTAATTTTGTCAAAACTTTTTTCTGACAATCCTAAATATCTAAAACTAAGAATCTAGCGGTCGTCCTTGTAAAAGTTGACCTCCTCTAAGTAGACTAGGCATTTTCAAGACCAGTTTAGTCATACGTAAATGGTCGTATATGCACGTGATGGAAAAAGTATAGTTTTGAGGATCGTAGAGAATAAATCTCAAATAAAAAAGGACGAATCTTCAAGAGAAAAATTAGATTTTAAATATTTCCTTGTCAAATTTGGAAATTCATTTTTGAATACACGGTCAAAATTTTCATTTTTAGGGAATTTTAGGATTTTTTCCTAAAATTTTAAAAGTCAACTATCATGTATTTTTACCAATACCCATGTAGTATTTATCCCAATACTCACTTTGAAAATTTTAAAATGTTTAAGAAAAATCTGCATTAGTATTTTATACCACAAAGTGTTGGATTGTCAAATTTATTTATTAAATTTGAATTTTTCATGGTACTACAAGTGTCATGCTCGCGAAATTTTTTAATAAAATTTGTTTTGAATTTCAAGTTTTCATCTTCATTATTTTTATTGATTAATATTTTAAGTAATATGTTGAATTTAATTAATTTTTATAAATTTGAACGTATTTTTAGAATTATCTCGCCCCCATATTAATGAATTTTTTTCTGTAAAATTGTTCGTAGTTTAGAATTTTAAATATTTTCACATATTTTAACAAAATAGCTTAGATTTAGCTTTTGGAATTTTAATTCATTTCTATGAAATATAATTTTCATCAAAGATTTTTTGCTTGTAAATTTTTATGATTTTGGAATTTTTAATTGCTTTTTCTTACATATAAAATTTCTCAAAAATTTCCTTTTGAAATTTTTATATGAAAATTTTATGAATTTTATTTGTTGATCAGCCAAAATTTATTTTTTCCATTTCATGGGCTTTAAACTTTCAAATGTCACTAATGGGCCCAATAAACCCAGTAATCTTCAAACAAAACCATTTTTGTTTTTCGAACAAGCCCAAGAAGCCTATTTGGATTAAACTTTTAATTAAATTTATTATGTGAAATTTTATTTCTTGAATACATAATTTTAATTTGTCACAATTTAATCCATATAACTTATTTTTGTCTAATTAACATTTTTTTCTTTATCATCATAAAGGCTATGGTTCTAGATGATAAGTCATGCATGATGACTTGTACAATATGAAAAAAATTAGTTGATTAATTAAACTTTATCAAAATCTAAAAAGTGAAAAAAAAAAAAAGAAAAAAAAGGCCATCGGCTAAGAGGGATTTTATCTTTCTTAGTCGAATCTTCCCTTTTTTAATAGGGGAAGATACTTTCATTGTAGGGAGAATAGTTTTCATCGTAAATTTTGGCATTTGTCCTTAAGAAATTTCTAGTTTTATCAAATTTTCAAGGCTTTAAATGTAGTTTCACTATGATTTTTTTTTTCATCTACTTCATTTTCCATCATATTTCTTCCCTTTAATAAGCTTAATGATTACTTGTGCTCATGGATTTTGATTCATATTGAAAGGCCAATTGTTAAAAGTCATGAACAATTTTCTTGATTTAGTTGTTAAATTTGATTTTTTAACAAAAATTGATTTTCATCAACAAAGCATATTTTTGTTGAGATGTTGAGTATTTTTTAATATCAAGGTGTTCATGTTTATATTATTTTCCTTGTTATCTTTATGTGAATATTTCATAGAGTATGTTTATGTGTTGACTTTCATGATTTAATATATGTTGATGCTGATTTGAGCTTGGTAGAGATTATAGGTTTAAAAGTAAAATTTTTCTTGGTTATTTTGGACTTGGCTGAATATGAATATGGCTTTCAATGTAATTTTATTTCTTGTTTTAATGATGTTTAGGACTATTTTGCAATATCTAGAAGTTTAAGGTCTAAAAATAATTTTCCAAAAATTTTTTAGGACCTTGGATATGCATATCCAAGCTTGGCCTAATCTTGTATTTATATTTAATGAAGTTTATGATCTTTTTAGCACTATTTAGTAATTATGGAAATTCTAGAGACAAAATTGCAAAATTTGTAAAATTTTTCTAAGGCCATCCAAGCTTGAACAAATCCATGATGAGACCTTTGAGGATGTTTTTCACACATTTTAGGCATGTTTAAATGCATATCATGCATTTTTAACCTTTTAGAGGTTATTCCATAATTTTTGAAAGTTTAAGGACTTATTTATGAAAATTAAAAGAATTTTTGAAAATTGAAAAAATTGTTTCAAGGCCAAAAGTACTTGGCTTAATAGTTTATATGATCTTTGGTGTGTTTTCCATGTTGATTTCGGTGTTTTTGATGTTTATTCGTAATTTTAAATCATGCAAGGATTAAAAGACTATAAAGTTTAGAGTCCATTAGGTAAAAGCCTTCCGTTTTAATGTTAAATGAATTCGTACTCGCATCAAATTACCCATTTATGGTATTTAGTTATTTAGGAATATTTCTTGCATTTTTAGCCATTTAAGGGCTAATACATATTTTTGAAAATTTTAAGGACTTATTAATAATTTTGCATTTTACGTCATATTTGCTTTTAAGTTTCCCATTTAGGGCAAAATTGTCATGTTAATCATATCTAAGTTTTTTAAGGTTATCAAGATACTTTTATGTTGAAAGTACAATTTAAGGGTATTTTAATATTTTACCTTAGAACAAAGTCATTTATGATCACCAGGATATTTTCGTGTCGAAGTTGCATAACAAGGATAAGTTCATCCATTTATTAAGTTATCGAGTCTTTTAGGGTTATCGAGATGATTTCATGATGATGATAGACCTTAGAGACATTTTAGTAATTTATATTAAAACTAAGTCCTATGTAATCATCGAAATGCTTACATGTCAAAGATGCGCAGTAAAAATAGGTTTGTTCTTCTATAAGTCACTGAGTCTTTTAGGATTAGCGGGATATTTTCACATTGAATGTTATCTTAGTGACATTTTAGTAATTATTTTAGAACTTAGTCCTTTAAGGTCACCAAAATACTTCCATGTCAAAGGTGTTCTTTAGAGAACATAACCAAGTTTGAGTCTTAGGATAAGTTTCTTATTACTTTTGATAAGATTGGAATTTTTCAAAAATCAAGGTTTGTCTAGACTAGCATTAAAGTATCAAAGGTCATGTTTTGAGTTATCATTAGGGTTATTCAGACAACCACAAGTTAATTTCCCATCATTCTTGACTAAGGTAAGGTTTCTAGAGAGTCAAAGATAAGGCAATCCACATATACGCATGTCTGTCTTGATACATGAATATCAATACAAGGCACCACACCATCAAATTTTCAAACTTTTGCCATGTGTATTGATACAAGAGGGTTGTTTATTGATACACAAGCTGTGGTATCAATACAAAAGGTGGTGGTATCGATATCAGGCTATTTCAAAGCTAAAATTATGATTGTAGGTTTATTTGCATCAATACAAGCTATAGGGTATCGATATTGGAAAAAAATTTTATGCTTAGTATCGATTCATTACTCTTTGTATCGACGCCAAAATCCAAAATTGCCACTAGTATTAATACAAGGCTCTTGGTATATATACATGAAGGCTTTAGGTATCAATACATTGTCCTTTGTATCAATAGCAAAAGGCAAAATGTGTCTATTCAATGCCATTTTCACAACTTTTCACTTTCCCATCAAAATATGAATTTAGGCACAACTTTGGCCATGAAAATCATTCATATTCAAACATAAACACCTAAAAATCATTTGGACTTCATTCTTGGACTTATGATTAGATTTAACAAATTTTTTAGGCCCAAAACCACTCAAAATGGGTCATTTTCATGGATTGCATGCTTTGTTTGGAGCATGCTCATTTTTCTCCCTATTGCAAACCTCTTTAGCCCTCCTGCTTCGCTACTTTGGTAACCAAAACCAATAGAAAGAAAGATAGCTGCATATAGTACTTGGAGCTATTCCCTTTGTACTTAAAGAAAACCCTATAATGCCCTTATTTTTGGCTATTTCACATTGGCTGAACCTTTGTTAGAGAAAAGCCAATTTTGGCTTCATAGGGGGACTTTTACACATGCTTAATAGAACTCACTTCTGAAAAAACTCTCTATTTTCGTAGCTCTCCCAAGTAACCTTCAAAAACCCCTCTAAAACCTCTATTTTCTACTTTTTCACCGCCAAACTCCTCCCTATCCATTGTGATACCAAAAGGCTCATTTTAGGCATCATTTCTTGCTCATTTATAGGAAGTAAAAGGAAAAAAATGGGCTAAAACCAAAAAACACAAAAAAAACCATAGGAACAAAAGTTACAGTTTTGAAGATACAAGGAAAAAAATGAGTTTTGTAAGCTTTGTTGGCTTTTTTTTTTCATTTTTCTCCTATGTTCTTTGCATTCATGTACATCTCATGTCATTCTAGCCAACAATACTCATGAAACCATGACTCTTTTAGAAAAGCATGCATTTTTTAGTTTGTTTTGATGATATCTTGAGTTGTTGATACCTGGATGTTGTTTAAATGCTAAAAAATCATATTTTTCTTAACTTATCTTAGAATAGTCACTATTTCATTGATTCTTTGCATGGTATTGTATGCCATCTTGCATGCATAAAATTTAATGATACATTGATATTTCAAGCTATTTAAATGTTCCATTAAATTTTGTGATGTTTGGTTATGGCTAGATGGCATAATAATCATGTCTTTGATACTGTAAAAATTGTTTGCCCTTTATTTCATATCATGCAAACACTCTATCACATGTTCATGCCATCTTTTATGTTAACATGAGCATCCTTTTAATGCTTCATGCATTTATTTGCATTTCTTGCAATTTTAGCATGTTTTAGGTGATAAAATATTGTCTTTTTTGTTATTCTAGAATATGTTTGCCTTATATGCCATGTTTATGTGTTCTGTATGATTAAAAATGCTATATTGATGCCTCTTCTTTTTGTTTGTTTGTTGTAAAAATCATATTTTTAACCAAGACCCCTAAGTTAAGTCTTGCTACCTCCAATTAATGGATACTAGCATGGATTTATTGTTTTCACTAAACTGGTCCTCCAATCTTGAGGATAAATCAAGCTTTCTAGGTTTGGATTCATGGTTAAATGCGCTTAAAAATATCATTTTTCAACAAAAAAATAACCTTTTTTATTTGTTAAAAGTATTAGGCCTTTATCTTGAGTTTAACACCCTTGTTTGTGGCATGGTCAATAGGTTGTTTCATCATCCCAAACTAATCTGAGATTATGGAATTAACTCGTGATGCCTATGTCATCCTTTTTTCTTTATCACAAATATTTGGATGTCTATGGCTCAAGTTTGATCACAAGAAAACTAAAAAATTGAATAACACCCTATATTTCATTGGCAACATAATAGTCATGAATTGAAAAATCATTTTCAAACCCTAAATCATTTGTCTAGAATTTTTTGATATTGTTTTCTTCAAAGGCATTGAATTACCTTTCTAACGGTATCTCTTTTGACCCTTGATCATTCTGGATGAGAAAGTTATGATTTTTCAAACATATGCCATCCGAAACCCTTGGAATCAATGATTTGCATTTTGTCCCATCAGATGATTTTACAAATTTTTAAATACCGTTCCTGAAATTCCTTTTTTGAAAGGTATAATTTGCTATTTAACAATCCTAAATGAGTCCAAATGTATTTTCAAAGTCCGTCACACCATTTCCCTAGCACGTGCTGCCAATGCTAAAGTAATCTCAACTTTAGAAATCAATTCCTCCAAGAAAGCAATTTTTTGGGATTTATGGAATATTTTTATATTAACCCTTATTGAGTCAGCTTTCAAAAGTACCTCCGTTATTCCTTAAAGCCTTCGAACGAGGTTAGAATAAATTTAGGAAGGGCAATAGCGCGATGTTGTCCTCTATTTTTTGGAATCAAGAAAAATCAAATTAAATTTCTTGAACACTTTCATTTAGAAATTCGAATGTCTAGAAATTTGTCTTGTTAACTCTCTATGGAATTCTAAACTACAGAGTAAGTCCTTTTAGCTTGGATCAAGGCCAAAACAAAAATCAATTTCATTCAAATTATTAGTTTTAATTTCAAAATTACCTTTTCTTTCCAAAATCCAAATTATCCCTCTTGAACCTACTCGAGTCTCTTGATCAAAGTTTTCTTCTAAAAATTAATAAAATTTCCATTTTGGGGATGCTACAATCCTGCTTTCTGAGGGGATACTATAACCCTACTTTTTGAAAAAATTGTAAAAAACTAAATTTTTTCTCTCTCGAACTTTTTGAGACCTTTTAGTCAAAACTTTTTTTTCACACCTCAATTGACCATTACATCTAGACACATCCCAATATTACCATTCTAGATTTTCCTCAATAATCAAAATCAATTATGAGACATATTCTAACCATCCCTCCTTTTTATGCTTCTTTTTGTATCTTTATTTTCTACAATGCTTATTATTATTTTTTTCGTCCTATCAACTTATTTTCTTCACGATGCTTGTTTCGCATTCATGTTTCCAAAATCATTTTCAAAAATTACAAGGCAATGTTCTGTATCGATATTTCCTTAGCGCTCAACATGGAATACCTACTCAAAATTAATTCGGAGAACATTTTGTCAAAAATCCCTATGTTTCTTACCTTTTCGAGGTGCATTTGTGATTTAAATCTTTTTTAATGAAAACCTAATTTTTTTTATATAAAATTTATGCATAATAGGGGATTATATCAAAATAATGATAAGTCAAAATCGAGACAACTAAAACCTAAGTAAGATATGGCTAGATGGTACTAATTTTGGGCACCATAAGAGTGCTAATCCTTCTCTACGTGTGACCAACTCTTAAACCTAACCAATGACTTTGGACCTTGTAGATAATGGAATTAATGTTTTCAGTTTTGCAACTTGGAATATCGATTTCAAGAGGCAGTCGATCAAGCCTAGCTCAAAATAATTTGCGATGAATCCAAGTTTTTAGCCACTTCATGGGTAGCCATCCAAGACTAGTTGGACAAATGATTCATCAGACAATCCTTCTTTGTTATCATTATATCACGCCTAGTTGAAATCCTAATCAAGGGATAACTCAAAGACCAATTAACATTTTAGGTCATGCACATCACCATTAAGGCAATTCAGTTGTAGTGCCAGGCTAGGGGCACGTCGCGATAAAGGTAATACACTAACTTGATGTAATCCATAGGTGTGCTTGCCAGAATATGGAAGTTACCTTATCAATTTCTTTAAACGAAGGTATGCCTTCTTTGGAAGTTAGAAAATTAGGATTTTTTTTAATTTCATAAAAATAAAACCTTTTGTATTCTTTCTATCTTCTTATGGGCTGTGAAAAATATTTTGACTTTTATATTCCTCTTGTCCACCAATGAGATGCAAAAGATAATTTAATTTTTAAAAACTTTTCATATTCCTCTGGTCCTCCCATGAAAGATATTTTAATTTTTGAAAACCTTTCATATTCTTCTGGTCCTTTTGTGGGTGCAAAAGAAATAATGATAAAACTTTTCATATTTTTTTAGTCCTCCGGAGGGGTACATAAATATTTTTCTTTCCCAAAATATTGAAAATCTGATCTTCTCAAATGAAATAACTCATTTCATACAAATTTAATTTTGATATATGGGCATTATAAATTGAATATCGTATATTGAAATCGATAAATATGAAATTTAAGTTAACATGTAATTGATAAGGTATCGATTACCAGGTGTCATGAAAGGGATAGATCCTTACTCATGATTAACTGATTTTTAAACCTTTTCACATGATGTCTACTATTATCCCAAGCCTTCGAGTTTGTTTTTAAGGGTTTTGTAACCCTTAACATATAAACTTTGATAGGTGACCAATCTCACCTAGCCAAAATAAATTAGTGGTGACTTCAAAATAAATGGTCATTTCAACTATTTGGGGTTAAATTGAGTGAGTGATTCATCTTGATGACTCAATCTCTAAAAAATAATAATAAAATAATAATGATATGGCCCTTTAAAATTAAAAAAATTAATAATATATAGATATATAAAAGAACAAGGGGTACACCCACTCTGTAAGTCTAACTGGTCAAGATTCGTATCTGGGCATGCTACAAAAGTCATTGTATAGAGTTAGAAAGTGCCATAATAATACTCTTTATGTAGAACTCAAGCCCCAAAGGGTTGCCCACAGATAAGTAGTCATTCCATCATTTAGAGTCACAAAGAAAGCATAAAATGCCCTTGTATAAGAGAGTCCATTTATGCATTAATCACATAATGTTCAAGTATCATTAGATTAACCTAAGATAGGTTATTAATTCATCATTTAGGGTTATAAAAGTGACACACAATTGCCTTTTAATTGAGGAAAAACAATAAAGCAATGCATGTATGAAAATTGATCAGGGAAATAGCATTCGAGTGCCAATTTCCAAAATTCTAGACTTAATGCCCTTTTAATCTAAGGCTTTACTAGGCTTGGAGCATCATTCTTAGGCCATTTAATGTCACTTTTGGACCCCTGCCTATAGACATTCAAATATTTGAAGAATCAATTCCAAAAGTTAAGCATAAGGATGTCATGCACATCCATAAAACTTGGAGACCTTATTCCTCTGTGATCATTTAGACTTGTTTGTTTTTATTCCATGATTCAATTATTAATAATCATGATTATATATTTAATTCATTTTATTAAAAGTAAAGCAATGTTCCTATGTTAAAGTTTTTCTCCATTTCTTTCACCATATGAATGGCTTAAACTTTAGGAATCCCTTTAATTTACCCTTAAAAAATCATCTGAAACGTTTTTATTTGGTTTTAAAGAAAAACTCTTATAATTCACCAAATGAGTAGGGTTGTAAAAAAATATTTTTTAAGAATTTACATTCAACTAACAAAAAAAATATAAAATCACAAAACTCAGAATTAGTTAACATATGGCTAGTAAATTCCTATTTTAATATGTTGTAATGGGTGCTAACCTTTCCCCTGCGTAACTGACTCCTAAACCTAACTTTGTTTTCTCTACTTTAAAAATGCAGACTTTAAAACTAATCTTCTTAAAAAATTTCTAAAATTTTAAAGCAATCGATTTTGCTAGGTGTTTGATCATATTTAGCTAGCAGCGACTCTAATTTCTTTCTATTTTGTAATGGCCCTGTAGAAAAGTCGAATAAGCGATTCACTCTGATGACCCTACCTTACACCAAATGAGAAAATAAATTTCCCTAGTCTAATATCTGAGGATTCCTATTTTGGCATATTATGACAACTTGGAACTTCACTGAGAATACTTAAAAAGTCAAGCCTTAAACTAACTACATGTTATCCTAGTCCCAATTTTTGTGGCTTTTATTGGTTCTTAGCCATGATCCCCTTAAGTGTATTTTTGCTATTCATTTTATTATTTCTCTATTTACTAATGTTTTGCCTTGCTTCTAGTTTATTTATTTTTCTTAAGAGTGTTTTAAATTATTTTAAAATTAGAATGAAGTTTAAAAAATTTGTTGCTTCCTCCACACACAGTATAAACATGCATTTGCATTTGCATTTATGAGCTTTATACCCCAACTCCATCCTTTTAAGTAGGGATAAAGTAGCAATGCCTTTATGATGCTCTTCCATATGCGCTAGTGAAACACCTTCTAGCTGTAAACTACTTATGCTTTCATGATGCTCCTAATATGGCTAGAGAAATGTATCCACTTAGATTGAACCCTTACCACCAAAAGCCTACGATATGTAAAGATCAAGATGCCTTGCTAGTATTTTCTGGATGGCGATGAGGAATGATTTGCAGACCTTACTAGAATTAATTCAAACTACATATATTGAACCATAAAAGTTAACCACATAGGGCCATGCTTAACCTTTGCTAAATTTCCATTAAAGTTTATGAACATGTGAAGAAACAATCATTACCTTTTACTATTTGAATTAAATTTTATGTTTTAAATCATGGTGATGATGCACCAACATTGTATTCCTTCTAATAGGATCGATTTTTTCCTTATTTGAGTTATGATACCTTTTTAAATGTCAGAATTAAATAGGGTAAGTCATTCTGAGGCATAATTGATAGTGACTTTTGGTTAGAGCTCGTAACAATGAATGAACATCATCACCCACAATAATACCTTTGCTGTAGAGGTACCATGCTACCTTTGTAAAGATGCAAAAGCAATCTATTATGTTGTTTGATTAATGGTAGGCTTTTGTCATTAACCAAGACACGATGAACAAACATTGTTACCCGTAATATTTTTTCAAGAGGTGCCATTTTGCTTTCACTTTTATGATTTGAACATGTGAATCGAGCGATGATACATGAACATTATGGCCTATGATAAGATTATTTCTTTTTCCATAAAAAACGTAATAATGCCTTCATTTTATGGTCCACGCATGTATGTCAAGTGATGATGAATGAACATCATTGCCCACAATAATATCTTCTTTTTTCCCCAAAAGGCATCAAAATGCCTTAAGATTTTGGAGGCAAAATTTATTTTTCACACTAATTATTTTTTTACTTTTATTTTTTTCTAACTTATCTTATTTTCCTATTGCATCATAATATTTTATAAATGTATTGAAGAGACGCTAATGCATGTACATCATTATCCACAACAAGATTATTCTTTCATAGGCAATAATGATTTGAGCATGTAAATTAGGTGATGACGCATAAATCACTCATAATGAGATTATTATTTTGCTCAAAAAAGCATCATAATGTCGAGATAATATTTTTTAGGCAAGTTTCATGTTTTAGCACTTATTCTTTCATTTCATTTGGAAACTTATTCCTTTTGCATGGCATCATTATTGAAAAAACATAAGGGGCAATAGTGAATGAACTACCCGAAATAATATAAGACCTCTACCCCTTTGGCTTTATATTGCCTTGACAAAACTCAAGGCAAAATTCATCCATTCGCACGAGTTCTTTTTTTCTTCTTAAACCATATTGTTATCGTGAATGCACTAGAAAGGCAATGATGTACACACATCACATTTTTGGCAATAAGATTAATTTTCTCGCCCTTAATAAAGGCTTGAATTTTGTTAAGGTAAAACTCTTGTTAGTAATGAGATTTTTGTGCAATTCATGTTTCCATATATTGCTAAAAAATGTTATTTGGAATTCTAAAGGTAGATCGCATGACAACAAATTTCTTGTTCATGTCTCCTTTTCCTACATGACAAACATTTTTATTACACTTATTGGCATACATGCATTAATACATGACATGCACTCCAAATATTTTTGGGGCCAGTTTAAAACCTATACAAGTTTAGGAGTTTTTTTAAAGAAATTTCTCTTTTGAATCAAAAGTATATGAAGTTAAAAGGACTAGTGAAGAATGATTGACTTCGAAAAAAAGAATTTCTATGGACCTTATGAAGAAGAAAATATATGATGATTGACATCTTTTTAGAATAAATATGTTTTGAGTTATGCTCTGACAATGAAATTGTAAATAGTAAAGAGTCATTTTTTAAATTTTGATAAAAATGATAATTATATGCTGTCAAAAATAAAAATTCCTTTCTAAGAAATTATGTAACGTCTTGAGAATATTAATGACCATTTTTTTGAAATGAGACCATAGCCTTATACTTTTGTTCCAGGCTTTACTAGGAGTAAGATCACCTAGGCAATGAATATTTTAAAAATCCAATGCTTTAGGGAAGTGGCTTTGAGTTTCACAAATTATAACTATCTTAAAATAACAAAAAATGGCAAGTTTTAAACTAGGTTGGGAGCAATAGGTTAAATTTTTCAAATTCTAAACTTCCTTGGAAATAAAAAAAAATGAAATATTCTTCTAGCGAACCTAACTATGGTAAGTTGATGTATGCCAAAATTTTGCTAAAATTATCCATTTTCTTTGGAACAATTAATACCTAAAGTCCCTAAGATCATTTCTTGAAAAGTGCTCACAGTTCACATCTCAAGGCAAAGTAACCACATAAAACTATCATGATCATTAGTAAAACACTTTGGACTTTATTCTTTCCTGCAATTTTCAATACCCAAGACCAAAATTGACTGTCAATGCAAATCTTAAGGGATAGAATATGGAATAATCCTTAAAAACATGAATCTCAACGTTTCATGATTTCTCATGGGTTAGAATCAAAAAAGATGGACATGCCTACAAAAGTAGAGAAAAAAAGAGAATTAAGGCATGAATTTTTAGGCATAAAAAAATGAGAAAGGAAAAAGGAAAATGGAAATGGAAATGGAAATCAAATGCAACATTATTAAGATGCTTAAGCTATGTTTGAAAACCTTTTTTTAAGCAATGACTTTCCAACTCACTTTATTGTGTTAGAGATGAGAAATGACTATTTTTCGTCATCTTTTCACAAATGTAAAACATTATTCCCTAGCTAACCCTTTTGAGTCTAATGGATTCTTTCTTTCTGTAAATCCTAATTAAGGATCAACTTCCATATTAAGGACATGAAAGAGAAAATCACTTTGAGAAATGTGCAAGGTAGAATCCCATTCTACAATTCCAGAAGGAAAAAATGCCTGACGTTATGGGGAAAATGAAAAATTGACCATATTTCCAAAATCTAAAATTCTGTTTATGATAAGGAAATCAAAAACGAAAAGCACAAGAAAAAAAAGAAAAAGCAAAAGTACAAAAAAAATAAGAAGTAAAGAAAAGAATGAAAAAACCAGATAGGACTCGTAATTTTAAGGAAAAACCAAGCAAGAAGATACACCAAGAAAGATCACGTCCAACTTTTTTTGCCTCTAATAGTAATCCATATGTAGGCTATGGGAACTATGTCAAGGTCTGAGGTTTCTCTAGTGCTAGCTAAAAGATCTTGAGATCTTAAACAAATGGTATAGGTGATGAATTTCACTTAAAAATAAATAAAAATGTTTTTTTGATAGAAAAAGAAATAAAAAATGACAAAGTGCAAGTACTTTATTGTGCAGTCAAATTAGGATTTATCTTTTCAAGAATCAGTCAAACAAAACTACTTAATGTTGTTTCATACATAAAAATATTAGGTTGTGCTTTAAAGGAACATAAACCTATTAATCTTGAAAATGGCACGTAGTGGTATTAACCTTAGGTAAAACAACTTTACCTAGTCCAATCAAGATTGGGTCAAGGTAGTTGCCTAGTTAGTATTTTGGCCTACTCCAACACTAATTGGACTTTATTTTATTTATTCCTAGTCCAAGCCTAATCGGGCTTTGTTCAAAACAACGCCTATTAGATTAGCTAATTATGGCTTTAAAAAGCCTAAAATTTAAGGTTTTTACTAATCCTAAATTGACATGTAAGAATATTAATTCCTAATAAATTTCTTGTCTAAGTAAACGATTTTACTTCATATAAAATTTCAATTAAATAATTATCAAATAATGATTTATTTTCCAACAAATAATTATGAATCAATTATATTAGTAACCAAGAACAAATTCAACCATTATAAAGCCAACTTTAATGATATGTCTACTATTAGACATTGTCCTAATAAGTCGTACTTATCTTTCTTGTCTTATTATGACATCCCTATTAGATTTTATAAATCTAATTTATGTTTTAATAAATCTTAATTCAATTAATTCAATTAAGTCCTCCATAATATACCTTTTATTTAATTAATTCATACTTAATTAAATCTTGGTTTTAATCTAGTTAATCCATCCTATTATGTGTAACCCATTAGGTTCCCAAAATATTGGCAATGAATACAATTAATCTCATTAATCATATTTATAGATCAAGAGTGGGATCTAGCAACCTATCATGACTAGCTACATATTAAAAAACCAAATGTGACATAATCAAAATCTTTCAAAGACTACTTATCATTGTAATTTAGTAATTTCATCAAATATCTCAAAATGAGCATAAGCATAGTGCATTGTCTGCCCATGCTTAAATCCATATTAGTTCCTGTAGCTCTTAGTTAACGTTATGAATTTAGAGAAACAATTTCTCTAAACTCATTGTGCTTTAGCCAAAGACTTTAATCCTATTAATAATGGCTAAGAACAAATAGGGTACATCTCTAATGTCACTAAATGTGGTGAATCCTTTTTGGATCACTCATCCACCTTCGAATGGCTCATGCCATGCCTATAATAACCTACTTTTGGCATTACTTATTACAACCCATTTCAGATAGATCAAAGTATGACACTTTCAACCCACATACAAAATGACCTAGCATCAAAAGTCTGAGGACTAGTTACATGACTAGCACGTAAAAAATTTTTCATAGACACTTGCATGACTAATACCAAATGGATTAATGCACTTTTTTCCAAGAAACAAGCACCTACATGCCATCCTAAGTGTCTCTTATACTTTAACCTATGAGATTAATTGTTTATTTCATAAGTAAGAAGGTATAACATGTGCTAGTCTTTGAGCATTGCCAAGATGCCATCTTGGCAATATGATGACTAGGAATAATTTTTGGAACATAACTTTGATAGATAAGGATCCCATAATTGTAACTTATTACAATTCCTTTGCAAAGCTATTCCATGGGCTTTTTCCAATTACTAGTTTCATGATTGCTAGTTATGCCACTAACATGAAAAACAACCTTGTATCACTCAAGAATAGCGATAGGCTTGCATTATTGATTGTATGCCCCTATAACCAATCTAATTAACTTTAGGGCATATTTACTAACAAAGACATACATAATTTGGTTAAAACACATAAAACCACAGGTCAAACTAAACTAGGTAAGGCTTGGCTCGAGCTTAGGCTTAGGTTAAATATGGATTAGGGTTATCATTTATAGCTTATCAGTTTAACATATTTTTAAGACCAGTCCAACAAACTTATAATGTCAGATTAAGGCATTCTTTTCTGAATAATTTTTTGTACAAAATTTAAAATGTCCAAACAATTCTTATTTATTCAAATTTTTTTAATAAAAACTATCTAAAACAATTTTTTAGTCTTTCTATGTTTTTATTATTTGGTTATGTCCTCAAGAAAGAAATACTATCATTTTTAGATCCTTATGTTACTATTAGTAAGTGTTGTCAATAGTAATGTGATTGAGGAAACCTAAGATACTAATTGCAAAAACTATGAAGCACCCAAAAATAGGCTATAATTATCTTTAGGTCAAAAGTCCTACCTCAACTCAATCTATTTATTTTTATGTTTGATAATACTCAGTAAGATAGCTTTAAGTCATAGTATTGCTAGTGTTTAATAACAATGCTTCATATATGTATTTTTCTTATGTTCTATTTTTACAATATTGATTTTATTATTTAATAGTTATATGAGAACCAATTCATTCATATTTGGAACTGATTCTTTACTTATATTATTGATAACATTAGAACCATATATACTAGAGTTAATTACCTTAGGTTAGGAATCGACCCCCTACCTTTTATGTGCATGTCCCCAACATAATCTACTTTAACATTTTTTTTTCTTCCATTATCTTTGTTGATTAGCTAAGTAAGTATTTGCAAGTCAACTAGAGTTAAGAAAAGCTGAGAAAAATTGAAATCTTATATCCTTTTTTAAAAGCTTTCTTAGAAGTTACTTGTGAGTCATTTGACTAATAATTATTAAATTCATTAACACTGTGCGAGCCAGTCCTATGCTTAAAATTTCCTACCCAAAGTCCAACTCATTTAGAAAATGGTCTTTGATTTTGATCTAGGCCTAATTTTTAGGCCTAACTTTATCACTCAAACCCTCTCAAATATCTAGCAAGTTTTTGAGCTTGGGTGGATAACTTGACCTTTTGAACAGGTCTACTATCAATCTATATTTACAGCAGTTACATAATTAGTTATAGTTAGAAAATCTTTAAAGTCTTACATATAATCCAACCAACATTAATGCCTACATTAATTTAGCTAGTATTAGAATAACTCTTCAACACTCTTGTTTGAAAATGTCTTTCATTGCTAACTTGCTAAGCAAAATCGCAAACTTGTTTAGCATTTTAGTCAAAATTTTTACAACTTTCTCATTGATGGAAACATATGACTTATAAATCAATCCACTATGAAGTTTTTCTTTAATGAAGTGTTTATTAGCTTCAATGTGTTTAGTTCTATAATGAAAAATTAGATTATGAGCAATGGAGATTGCTATTTTATTGCCATAATATGCCTTTATAAGTAATGAAAAAATACTTTTAAATCTTTTAAAAGTCTTCTATTCCACAACACTTACAAATTCCATGAGCCAATGATTTAAACTCAGTTTTTGCACTATATAACACTTTACTTTTTACCATGCCTAGTGACCAAATTACCTCCAACAAATATGTAATACCTAAAAGTTGATTTTTTATCAATTACACTTCCTGCCCAATTAGCATCCATATTTCCCTCAATTTTTAAATGATCGCAACTTTTAAACACCAACCTTTTCCTGATATTCCTTTCAAATATCTCAAAATCCTACATACTGCATCAAAATAAACTTGTCCAGCTAAATGTACAAATTGATATAACATGCTAACAATGAATGTGATATTTGTACATGTATGGAAAAGGTAAATTAGTCTCCAACAAGTTTTTGAAATAGTTCTTTATTCACTATTTCCTTATGTCTTGTTGGTTTTAGTTTTATATTGGCTTTGATAGGTGTTTCATCAATTTTGCACCTTAACAAACCTATCTCACCAACTAAGTCTAGAACATATTCTCATTAAGAAACAAAAATATCTTTTTATGATCCTTTCTACTCCAAGAAAAAATGTTAAGGCACCTAAATCTTTGATTTCAAGGTTATTGGCCAATAGCTTCTTTAGCCACTTTAGTCGTTCTAGTTTTAAACTATTGGCACTCGTCAAAATTATGTCAACTTCATAGATAATCAAAACAACTTTACCTTTTTTACACTTATAAAACATGGTGTGATTAGCTTAACTCTAAGATTCCCTATGACTTTTCATAGTTTCTTCAAACCAAGCTCTAAAAAGTTGTTTCAAGCCATAAAAATACTTTTTTTTCAATCTACACACTTTTTTTTTGCCAAGTCATCTTTAAAACCTAGTGATAATATAAAAAGTTCTTCCTTTAATTCTCTGTTTAAAAAAGCTTTTTTTTACATCTAACAAGTGTAAATGGTCAGTTTGAATTCATAAGTAGCGAGAGTAATATACAAGTGTAGTTTATTTTAGCTTCTAGAGTAAATGTTTTTTACTGGTTAATTCCATGGGATTGTGTAAGCTTTTTAACAAGCCTTGCCTTGTACCTTTGCATACTCCTATTAGCGTTGCATTTTACAAAATAATACCCATTTACATCCTATAGTCTTTTTCTTGGTAAATTAACCATTTTCAATGTGCCATTCTTCATCAGTGCATTCATCTCTTCTAAAATTGCTGACTTCCAATTTGAATGGTCAAGAGCTTCCTAAGTACTTACTAGAATAAACAAATGAGTGATTTTGAAAGTTAATGCCTTATAGGTATTAAAAAGTTTATGATATGACAAATATTGGGTAATAGGACATCTAATACATGCTCGAACTCTTTTTATAAATGCTATAGGAACATAAAGATCTAAAGAATCAAGTTTGGGGATTGATACAAGAGAAAAGATTGAATTTGGATTATAGATGTTAATTAGAAGACCCAAGGAGTCAAAACTTAGAAATAATGATTGACGTTTTGCTGGAATTGAAGTTTGATCCTTTATTACGGTGATGAGATTTCTTTTTACTATACACTTTGATATAGATCTTCTTGTAGTATTTCTCTCTTACTTGTAGTACACTTATACTTGGCAATGGTAGATTAATGATTTCCTTATTTCCATTATTTAATAATTTTATTTCTTTAATGCTCAAATTAGGAGAAACACATTTTGGCAAATATATTAAAGTTCCCGAAAAATAATCTCACTAGTTTTGTTCTCCCCTGGAAGATGATTTTGGCTAATATAGAGTTGATTTTTTTAAAAATAAATCCATAGTCATAGACAATGTCCCTCCCATAAAGGAAACATGCACGACTTAAAAGTATTTCTTGACAATGAAATGTCCTCTTGATTGGGACTTCTCTCTTTTTTGATGCAATGGGAGCAAAAAAGTATGATTCTTGGCTTTTAAGCATGAAAGAGGACTGTCAAATGAATCGTTTGTCCAATTAGTCTCAGGTGGCCATCGTGAAGTAGCCAACAATTACAATTACCACTAATCATTTGGGCTACGCATGATCAGATGCCTATTGGAACTGGTGCTGAGTTGCAAAACTTGAAACATTGATTTCATGTTCTACTAGGTCCAACGATTTAGTAGTTGGGTTTAGGAGTTGGTTACATGCAAGAATGTACGAACCTCCATAGGATGGCCGTAATTGGAACCTTTCTAGTCGTGTTTTAACTTGATTTTGATTTTTTTGATTTTGACTAGTCATTATTTTAATATAATTGCCTTTATGCGTGAATTTACATAAGGTGATAAATTTTGGTTTTAATAAAGAATTAAAATCTTATATGCGCCTTGGAAATGTAAGGAACATAGAGATTTTTTATTAAAAATAGTATTTGGATTTAATTTTAAAAGTTGGATATTTAATGCTAACCACTAGAGAGATACCGATACAAAACATTGCCTCCATGATTTTTTTAAAAAAATAGGTTTGAAAATATGAATGCAAGGTGACCATCACAAAGGAAACGTGTTAGTAAAATGATAACACTAGATGATCACATAAAATAAATCACAAAAAACAAAAAAAAAAGGAAAAAGAAAAGATTACTGAATGTATCTCGTAACTATCATCAATTATCTTAAAATAACCAAATTGATAATTTTGGAGACAAATTCATATTCATTAATTAATTGAGGCATGAAAATCAGGTTTGAATTTCGCAAAAGTTCAAAATGAACTAGAAAATAGAAAATTTGATTTTTTTTTTCCTGACAAGTTTTTAAAAGTAAGGTTAAAGTATCACCTTGGAAGTCGAGGTTAGAGTATCCCCTATTGAAGTATCCCCATAGATGAAAACTTTGATGATTTTGGAGAAAGGAGCTCAAAGGATTTATCTAGACAAAGGTCCAGTGATTTCTTGAAAAAATGACATTTTTGATAAATTCTTGACAAAATAGGTGATTTTAGATTAAAAAGGAAATTGATAAAAATAGAGGTGACATAATAAAGATTGATTATACCTTGATCCAGACCTATAAAGTTAACACACATATTTTGACTCAAAAAGATTAATCGATCTCACTTAGAGACAGTCAAATGTCTTAGAGTGGGAATTAAAAAAATCATTTATTTTTAACTAATGCTGAAAATATAGGACAACATTGTGCTATCTTTTTTTTATAACAATTTGGAAGGGAAAAGAGTTGTGTGAGGTACCATTGGATATGTTTTAATATAAAAATATTGCAAAATAAAAAAAAAGTGCCTTCATAGTGGAAATAATTTTTAAAGTTGGATTTAATGCGAGATTGATAGCACATGTAGGGGGAAAGATATGTTAAACTTTGAAAAATCATTCTGGACTTATACGGAATCATTAAATCACGAATTTTTCCTTTTCAAAAAAGAAATTTTATGAATATTTTATGAAAAATAATTTAAAAATACCAAAAATTACCTGATGGGCTGGAATGGTGTAAACAGAATGCAAATTGCTAATTCTAAGGGTTTGATACAGCATAAGTTCAAAAAAGCACTCCCTTATCTAAAATGATCTGAAGGGAAATAAGGTACCGATGAAAAGGTAAGTCATGCCTCCTTTCACCCTTATTAGTTTGATATCTCTTACTCATGCATTTTATGCCATGTTCAAGCATCTTGCTATCATTAATTCATGTATGAATCATTAGCCTAACACATTCCAAGCACATTTACACCTTAACTTGCATG
>JBBYHO010000016.1:10348209-10370729 GCA_038382025.1 Adansonia gregorii
TTTTAAATTTTTTATTAAATATAAAATATTATTATTAAAACATTTTATATATAATATGTGAAAATTATTTTAAAATATTATATTAATATTACTTTGAAATATAATTTTTATTCATTATTTTAAATTCAAAATTTATAAATATATATTTTTATTATTATTTGTACTATAATGTTTTAAAATATATTTGTACATATCTTACTAATATTTTATTAGAAATCATAAAATAATTTTAGTTTTATAAATAAAATATTATGATTTTAAGGATTAAAGCATTTTATCCTTTTTTTTTTCCTATTTCATAGCATTATTTTAACCAATCAGACAAAATAATATTTATTCTTTATTTCAATCCTTTCAAATAAAACATTTACACATTTTTTTTCAATCAAACCAAACATGACATAAAACATTAAAAATTCAAATCTCATCAAATACAAAATATAAATATAAAATATAATATATAAAATCAAAATTTTTTCCGTTAAACTCGTTCTCCGCCGATTCAAAGTATCACCGGTTCAATAGACCATACCGATTAAACGTCTCATCAGTTCCCAAATTAATCGGCCCGGTTTTCTAATCACTGATGTCAGTGTTAGATGATAAAACGAGCCATCTAAATATTAAATTTCACTCAATTCAATAACAATCCATTAATAATAAAACTCATAAATTAGACATTTCACCTTCAAAAACTTATTGCCCTTCATCAATCAAGCATTCAAGAAAAACTTCACCACCCTTCCCAAGCGGGGAATCAATGAAATGTTCAAAACAGAATTGAGTCTGACAGAACATTTAAATAGTATATCTCCACGAATCAACCAGACTAGCAAATTAGTTTTCACCGTCAAAACACTCATTCCAAGCTAGAGAGATTTTTAAATCCCCAGTCCACGCACGGAATCAAGTGAGGACAATAATATACACTATCTAGACATGCTCTGTCCCTTTCGGATTCAGATATAACTTAAGAAAGAGTTCGCCTGTTAAAAGATTCCACCGTGAGATTAGCAGTGAAAGCTGGAATCGAGTTCAACTTCCGAACAAATATATCAACCTGCCAAAAATACAAGCACGCATTAACATTCCTTAACGCAAGTCATAACTCTCTTGTTAGCAGGTCAATTACGTGTATCAATTTCAAACATATCTTTTACCTGACAAAATTTTGAAATATGGGCATCACTATCACTCGAAAATTTACTTAAAAACTGTTGTAACTATAGCCAAGAACCTTCCAATGCAGTAACTGACTAACCGTCTATCCAGCTGGACCAGGCATTGTAATAAACAATTTACGTGTGTCTATATGTCAAGCTACACATGAGCTACTCAACCTTGGGTTATACAAATATTTAAGCTATGTCTTGTTTAGCTCGAACTCCATCCTCTAAAATAATGAGTTGGGCCAAGTTTGAGGTTTACAATAATCAGCTTTGAGTGGCTGAAACCTAATCAAACCCTCGAATTTGTAATAGATTTTAAATGTTGTACACATATATCAATATTTTATGTAGATAGTCTGATAGCATAAAACAAATTATTTAAGTTTTACTTTATACTTAAATTTATCTCAAGAGTTCTTTTTGGGCCAACAATTCATGTTCATGCTCAAGTAAAGTCTTGAGTTTATATTGGCTCAAAGTTTTGGGTCTCTAGCAATGACACTTTTCTCAGGTTGCTTCTTTCTCATTTTGAAGTCGAGATGCGCCAATCTTCCTAACATTGCACTCATAAACATTTACTCAACAAGGCAAAACCGTAAAACCACTTCTGCACAAATTAGCACAAGTTGCTTTCATTTCTAATTCTAGTTTTCCTATAGCCAGCACACATCAAAGCATTGAAGGAGAAGTTTAAACTTTTTACCTGATGGGATATCTCAGACTGAGCTGTATAATCATTTGCCTGTTGGATCATACAAGTAACATTAGTTTAACTTTTTCTTGGTGCTATAGTCAATTTAAATATAGAATAATGGAGATGCATTTGCATGGCCACCGGAAATGCAATTGCACTTTCTCCCCTTTAATGTCCCAAAGGAAGTAATTGATCTTTTGAACAGTCAACTAAAGCTTAAAAGATATTTTCATGGGAAAGTGGAAAATGAAATAAAACTATTTACTATTCATATTTTGCTTGACACCACGATAACCCCATTCAACTACTCAGCTTACCAAAATGTTGGTATTCCCAGATTCATACTCAAATTCAAGCTTCTCATCATCACTTTGAGCATAAATTGACTGAAGGGTAAAATGAGTCACGGGGATTCCATTAGGACGCTGGTGCTCATCCATTACAATCTGCCACAAAGATTACCAACTGAAAACCGTGAGGTAGTGCAATGCATAAAAACACACAATGGTACCACTTAGGGGCAGATCAATGAGGTTTTCAACCTTCCACAAATTAAACATGACACCAACTCTAGCTTGAATTGGTTTCAGAAGCTAAAACCCAAGCAAACCCTAATTTAACTGATTTTATTTCTTTTTGGATTATCAGTTCATTAAAGAAATTCCAATTCTATATTTATCCACCCCTTTCAGATACGTTATATACCAAATTCTAGCAGATTACATCCGATATTGAAGACTGTTATCAACCTTCATTCTTCTGTAACGAAATCAAAGAGAGATGAATATTCTTTAAACCAAAAAATAAAAAACCATCTTTGCATAAGCAGATGTTAGTCAAATCATTAACCAAACTTCCGTTGCTGCAAGTAGTGGTGGTAATGAGAAGGAAACATGAGAGAGAAAAGTGGATAAAAAATGATGAAATAGATGGTTTAACAGCTTGTGGGAGTAGAAATAATTATGCTTTTTAAAACTATGTTATAATGAAAGAAAATAAAGAAAAAGCCAACATAAGATTCTTCCTGCCTTCGAAGAGATTGGCTTTTCAGTTTAGCTAGTTTTTTTTTTTTTTTTTCAAAGTACAACTGAAACCAAATTGGATCATTTCAAAGAATACCTCCAATGAATATCTCCGTGATGGGCTTAAAGCCCAAAGTTGAATAAGGAATCATCTCTCTCTTTCATTTTCAAGGAGGGACTGCTGCGGTGTTAGCAGACTTGATATCGTAGCTATAGAGAAATCTCTAATTTGAGAATCAATATTGTATTTCGCTTTTAAGTTAGGATTTTGCATTAAGCGTATAAATGCCTAAGTTGTTTTAGTTAGTGGCACCTTAGAATTATGAGTTGCTCAGATTTTACCATTTTAAGTATAAAATTTTTTCCTCCCTCTTCATTCTCTCCAGTTTCTCTCTCCTTATATCTATTGTTTCCCTTCGTTTATTCCCTAAGCTTCCCTCTAATCTTAATTTTCTCCTTGTTTTCCCTCCATGTTCCACATCAACATCCCACATAATCTCTGGGGTGGTTTCACGTCAACAAAGGGGTACAGGAAGTCTGAAAATAGAAAAACACAGACATAACCAACAAAAATGTAAAATGCCACATATTATACCTTGTAACCAAAGAGCTCACAACATGCCCTTCTAAAAACTGAAATTCTATCCGCAAAAACAGTCTTGTATCTGTTTCAAGATGCATTTTTGAAGACATTAGCAACAAATCAAAGTCATGAACCATAAATATAAGAATGTTCCCACCACTTACCTTTCTTCGCGTTTTTCAAGTGTCGCAATTTGTTCTTTTAATTTCATTATCTTCTCAGATATACACGAGTCAACCAGTTTCCCAGTATCACCTAAACAGTCAGGCAATGTGTAGCCTCATTATGTCAATGCTGTATCTGAAACAGTTGGCTATAAGGATCGATAAATCACTCCCCCAACTAAGCACCACAGCTAGCACCTCAGTGGATTATATTACAATAGGGATATTGATTCAAAGGGTACAGAAATTAAATCCCCTAAATTCAACAACTGTAGAAACTGTCACTTAGAAAAATTACAGCTCTTAAAAGAGAACCTGAGAAAATGTTATACTGTTATGGGGCAGATGAGATATTGGTTGCAGATGAAGGGGTCATGGAAGGGCAGTCATTAATGAAGTGTCACTTATACCAACATTAATGTTCATAAGCCTCAGATAAAGAAATTGCTAATGTTCTTAGGAGCCGGAAAATAGCATCCTATTTGTGCCTAGAGAACAAAACCAGAACAAATTGCCTCTCTTCAGTTTCTCACTTTTAATCTCTTCAACAGACTGCAAAGATATGTTGAGATCCAATCTGCAGGTTTTATCTTATTTCAAGAAAACAATTTCCTAACATTTGAAAACTAAAGCAAATTTCAACACTTAGATCTTCAAAGAGAAACCTCCGTGATGCTAATGGGGTGATTTTTTAATTTTAAAATAAAAAAGAATGAAGCAACCAAGCCAATAAAATTCAGATAAAGTTGTTGCAGATAACATGGAAGTCTGACGATAGTTTGTACAAGTACAGTTTTACTGAAATAGAAAGAAACCAAAGAAACAAGAAGACTCAACCATGAACTATTAATTCCACAAATCAATTTTGACATAAATAACAAGAAATTAGGGAAAGATTAAAAATAAATAAATAAAACAAAAGAGTTCAACCATAAATAAAAGTTTGCAACAAGGACCACAACAAAGAAATGAAACACAGAACCTCAATTCTGAATCTAGTTATTTTACAATCAAAGAACAATGCTTGATACCTGATTGACTTTTCAATTCTTCAAGAGCTTGTAACTTCTCCTTTGTCTTTTGTAACTCAGTTTGTAAAGCCTCAATAGTTTGTTTCGCCTCATTATCAACAGCAAGAGTATTTACCATTCGTAAAACTTTTGTATTTGCAGCAGAATAGTCACCATGACCCAGCTACGGAAAGAAACCGCATTGTTATTACCACTTGTCAAGAACAAAAGACAAACCAGGCATCTTTAATTAGCGATTCACTAAGTCTCTATATTCCCTACATTCCACAAATTTCCCTCCTAATTTGTTAACTTTGTTGAGAAACAAGGGCATGCAAGAGTTTCCATTGGTTGTATGGATACTGCAAGAATTCTGTGTAAGACAAATCAAAACATCAATAATGCACAACTTGTTTTATTTTAGCTAAATTATGCATGTCCCACTGAATAGGAATTAAATTGAAACTAATTGCACTGGTTGAATTCTACTAAAGCTCCCTTTAATATGGTCAAATGTTTATCTCCTCAAACAATTTCATCACGTAGAGACCCCCTACTATTCTGAACTGTGATAACGAGGGACGTTGTTAACTTTAGTTAAATATAGGTGATAAAACTTAATCTACACTTCGTTTTTTCTTAATCATGCATGGGCCTTTTTTTTTTCTTTTCCTTGTGGTTATCTTGCTACAGAGGCAAGAAATTAAAAGTTAAGAAGATAAAAATAAATAAATAAACGAATCAAAAGTAAATTTGGTTCTAAACAGAAAGATAGTAGACCTGGCAACAACAATGGCAAACCCCACGAGATCATACAGATGAAACAAGTCAGAGCTATAAGATCTGATTCATTTCTCCCAGAGAAAAACCGATTCCAATACTTGATATCCTAATAGACTACTTGCTATATAATATTACCAGGTATTTACAGATTACTTTCAAACCCTAAAATATATAGGGAAATACCATACGTGACCCCGAATTCCCAAATAGTTCCATAAATACTAACCAATTTACAATTGAAGCCATAAAATTAACAAAATAAATCTCTAATAATCAATTCCTTCAATAGGCATGACCTTGTCCAACCTCATCACATACAAAAATTCAAGCAAAGCATCTCAAATGATTTAAAAATAAAATAATAACAACAGCGACAACAAAAAAGAAAAGCATGATTGATTAATCATGGTTCCTGGAATCAATTAGATACCTTAGCTACATACCTTTGACTCCAATAGTGAAATCTCTGAACGAAGTTGATCACTCTCCCTTTCTAGTGATTTTATTCTTCTTGCTTCATTATTTAGCCTATCATGGAGCAATTTGATCTCATTATGTTGACGATCATTAATTTCTTTTTGTTCATGTAAATTACTCTCTAATTCTTTAATACAGGATTCCTTTTTTGCAAGAGATGATTCAAGCTCCTGCACATTAAAACCAAGGGACAACAAGTCAAAAATAATCAGGAAAGATAAAACATTTAGGAATAAAGGATACTTTCCACATTTATTTTGGTTTTGGAAAGAAAAGAGGGTAGGCTTTGCTTGAAAGAAATGATACAGCATAGAATTTCATGACCTGAACAACAGTCCCACTGGCCACTTTGTCACCTGCTGCTTCATTTCTAGGCCTCTTTAATTCATTAATAACATCTCTCAACTTGTTTCTCTCTTCAGTAACCATAGAAAGCTGCAATATAACAGTCCACCAGTAGTGAATAAACCAGAGATTGTATTTGTTATACAAAGGAAATAAGTAGACAAGGCTGCATTCATCACCCCCCACAGGTGCTTGTTAACATCTATGGGTAAAACCCAGAAGTAATTAAACAAAAATATTTTTGCACAATATCAATCAACATAAATGCCGAAATGCTATCCTGGCTCAAACATTCATGATCTACCCTATTTGTTTATTTAAAATGCATTTCTTTTTGCATGTCCCAGACATGATATAGTTTCCTGATATCTGCAAAGGAGGAAGTTACATGCTTTCACAGTTTATAAGACACGACCACAAGATCAATCTTAAATGACAAAAATTAAACAGCCAAGTTACTAACCCTTGTTTATAACCTAAGAAACGGCAAATTGCATGCAAAACTATCATACTTGGTTTTAAGGAAAGAAAGAGTAAACCAAGGGAACTCATAGACCCCCCCCCCCAAAACCCAAAAAGGAAAGATGAATAAGTAAACAAAATAACCATAAAAAAATTAATCCATTCATCTTGTTGTTGCTTTCACACGCTTCCAGGAACTGCCCTACCACAATTTGAATAGATCTCCATAGGCTACCATCTTTTATTTTCTTAGCCATTTGAGCCCTTACATTACTAGTGTTTTAAACTTTAATCCCCAAGAAAGTATGGTAAGTACCAATGGACCCTAAACTAAAGATTTACTCTCCCTAAATTCCACTTTGTTGTGGCAAATTATTAGTAACCAATGAAAAGCCATGGAATTATAAAATAATGAAAATGACTACCGCACAAAAGAATTACCATGAGTTCAAGCCTCTTGACCTCTGTTTTTAAGACTTCAGCCTTCTCCTTAGCCAACAAAGCATCAGCTTCAGCATTCTGTTTGGCAAGTTCTGCAGCATCCAGTCCTACCTCAATTTGCTTCAAGCGTGCATTTGCCTTACCTATCTTAATTGTACTGTCAATCACTTCCCTACACAGAAAAGAAAATGTCAACTTAAGAAAACAACAGGTAACTAATAAAACACAAGAAACAACAACAGATTCATTGATAAAAGATTCAGGCATGCCCGCAGAAAGAGGCATGAATATATAATATCTAAGTGGCTTCAAGAGTTATGCATGTATTTCAATATATCATTCTACAAGACACAATAATGATAAAAATAAAAACCCCGTTTATTAGATCCTTCCAAAAGGAAGAGTACAGAGGAAAATAAACAAATAATTTTAGGGGAAAAGAACATAGTAAAAACAATTTCTTAGGAAATCGCTGTTGGCTGGAAATGACAACTCCCAGCAGTTGAAAGCAGGGCAGAAAAAAAGAAGGAACAGAAAGCAGGTGAAGCCATAAAGTTGTAAATGATTCTTACAACAAACTTTCACTCACCCTAGAGGGCTCCTACCTACAAGGCCACAACCAACAAGTAAAACTATCTTTCTGATTTTGGAAATCAAAGACTTAATAATAAAAACAATAATAAACAAACACTCTATTTCATCTTCAGCAGCACCCCACCTAACGAAATGGAGAAAGTGATACAATGGTATTGACAATTACACGTCAAAATTTAGGGGGTGCAAAAAAAACTCCCAAAGTTTTGTCACTGTTTTTGCACTTCTGGCTAACTAGATGGGCCATAACCGTTAAACCAAGAGAATCCAAAATAAGCTGTTAACATACTTCTGTAATGATGCAAACTTGACAGGTATATCTTCAGGACATGACACGCCAGGTATGTCCTTCATCATCAGCTTCCAAGATGACAACTCATTCTCCAAGTTGTTCAAACTTATCTGTTGTTCCTGCAACTTAGATAGCCCTAATTCCGCCCTCTCTCTGCGGCCCTTCTCTTCCAGTAATTTTGTCTTCAATAACTCAATGTCCTCATGAGATGATTTCAACTTTCTTGCCTCTCGTACTTCAGACTCCTGAAGAAAACCCACAAACAAAGGACAAAAAAATGAAGTCATAAAAAAAAAGGCATATAAAGAGGGAGCAATGCACCAGACAGGAGTTAGGACTGTCATCCATAAGCATTGAGTGAAATGAGTAGTCTGATTAAGGCTTTAGAAACATTGCTTATATTCACACTCCAAACCTTTTATAGCACTTATTTTATTTAATTTTCCAAGATCTAAGTCAACAACATATAAGCAGGGAAAAAAAAGGGATAAGAACAAAGTTTAGGCAAATTGTCAACTAACAGGTCAAAATCAAAGAGATAATATAAATATATCAAGCAGTATTGTATAGCAAAAGAAGGAGCTTCCTCTACTCATGCAAATGACCAGTGGACAAGCAGAAGTTCTCAGATTGCTTCACTTAGATGCACGTACATGTTTTTGAATGTGAAAGGCAAACCACTCAATATATTCAACTTTGCAGTGTGGGTATTTTTACACGGATGTGGGTATATTTGTACATAAATAAGAAAATTTCTCATAAAATATAATTTTATAGATAATAAGAGGACTTAAAAGAATGACAACCATAATAGGAAAAAAAAACAAACAAAAATTCCCGGAAAACAAAACTTACATAGTTTCTAAGCTCCTCTTGCAAATGCTTAATCAAAATACTACTCTCGGTGGAAGTAACTTCTTGAAAGGTGAAACTTGACAACTTTTTCTCTGCTCCACTCTTTTGGTGCAAGCACTGCAAAACCACAGAATGGATGGTTTCAGTCATAAAATAAATTCATTATAACAGCAAAAATTTAAGTAATTCACCAAAATCAATGACAATAGGAAATAAAACCAGAATTAAATTGCAGGAGGATTTGATGTCATTGGTATGCAATCAAAGTCAAGTACAAAAATCAATTAGCATGTAAATTGTAAGTAACCGGGACAGGAGAAATACCTCATTAAATTGTTTCTTAAGATCCTCTAGCTGCTCTTTCAAAAGCTCTGATTCCTTCTCAGCATTATTTGCTCTAAATTCCATTCTTTCAAGCTAAAAACCAGCATAGTACAGATCAGACTAACATAAATGCTATTAGATGTTCTTTCCTTAATTAAATAAACACGTTTAGATGATTACATCAGCACTTATTCTGGAGACAGAAAGCTTTGATTCTTCTTTCAGCTGAGCAAGCTCACAGTGAAGTCGCTTGTTCTCCCTTTCCATGCTTTGAGAAACTTGAGTAAGTTTTCCCTCTAAACCAGTTGCTTTCGCTTCAGCAGAAGCCGCAGAGGACTCAGCTTTCTGGCGAAGTTTAATCTCATTTTGCAGCTTCCGCTGTTACATAAAACATAATATAATGGTGAGCATATGAAGAACATGCCTTTAAAGACAGAAGACTTACAGACTGAAAAGGAATAAGCAGAAACCATTATTCAAAAGTGAAGAACAGACAACAACATATCATGCAATTCAAGTGCAACAAGATACTAATGCAGCAATACAAACATTATCAAAATCATAGAAAATGACATTGCTACGACAGGGCAATTGAAACTCTCACAAACAGACACAAAGACAAAAGCTTTGCTTAAAGCATCTACAACACACACTAAGAATTCAGTTAAGACAAGTTAGCCAATTGAAATGGGATTAACTCATCTGTGATCCAAACATACAATCAAGATTATAATGGTTATTCTAACATAATTTGTTCTCTAAATTACAAAACCTTAGCAAGGCATCCTCATCTTTGAAAACCTGGGCCTAACTAGGCTTTAAGTTTTATTTAGGCTTCTATTAGCATTTTCTAATACCTAGAATGCCAGTGTAAGAATTAATACTTGGTACGCTCAATTATGAATTAAAAATAGGAGAGCCCATCTAGTAATTCAGAAAACAAAGGCACATTACAATTTTCTTTTCTTTCTTTTTTCTAAGAAAAAGACTTCCTAGTGTATGATATTCATAATTAAAACAAAATGTAATTAAACAATCAAAAAGGAAAGGATATTTCTATCAATCTCATAAAAGTAAGTTAAAAAAGGTACCTGAAGGTCATTGTATGCTTCTAATTGTTTTCTGAATCTTTCCTGCGAATCATTGACTTCCTTCAAGAGCTGGTCATGCAGCATTTCTTGACGTCCTTTTGCAGCAGCTAGCTCTTGCTCTGCATAGAGGAATTGATCCCTAAACTTTTTCCTTTCGGCTTCTGTAAAGATTAGAATTATATCAGTCTAAATTATGAAAAGCAGTACAAATAGAACGTTAAAGGGTTCATACATTTATATGGAAAAAAATACATCATGCAAGATCTAATATCAAGTAATAAAAACCAATGATATATACAACAGCAAGAAGCTCCTCTTTTACCATTTTTTGAAGAGTATGAACTCAAAAAAGCAAAATTTTAAGTAAACATTCTGAAGTAACACCTATAAAAGATTTGAACATAAAAAATCAGTAGATGGACCTGGAGAAAATTTAGTTCCTCCTTACTATATAAATTTTCAGAGTACAGCTTTGAACTTGACCATGAAAATATTAATGGGGCCAACCACGACTAATTTGCGATTAGGCTTATTAAAGTTGAGTTAAGCATCTATTTCAAGATGTTCAAAACCAATCCCAACCTCATAATTTCTTCTCTGTCCCCTCATTGAAACTCTATAAGCTTTCAACACCATAGCATAACCAGTAAAAGAGAAAGAATGTGAATTACAAATCGCTATGCATGAAAAAATGAGTAGTAAGCCTTCTTCTACAAGAACATATTGTTAATATTAAGGTACCGTTTCGTTGCTGCTTTTACTATTTGCTTGTTACTTGTTGAAGCAAGAAAGAAAAAGTGTTTGGACGTCCCAGAATAGTTGAAACGCTGTTTTTCTTTTGAGGACAAAATGAATGTAGGATTTTACTTTTGTATGGAATATCTTATCCTAGAAAGTGAAAAACAAACAAGTAAATGAAGCATAAGTGTTTCACGCATGGAAAGTCCCGTAGGAAGAGAAAAACAGCTTTTGAGTAAAACTTAAGCTATCCATCATTTTACAAAATACGCAAAAAATTGCACACCCATACAAACATAAGAGCAAAGTGTTGGTATTATGCACCAGCTTTGGAGAGGTTTTCATTTAAAGCCTCTAGTTTGGACTGATAATCACGAATTTGCTTCTCCGCATTGTTCAAGGCATCTAGAAAATCTGCTTTGACCTAAGAAAATTAAACGATGACATTAAGAAATAAAAAAAGCAAACTGGAATAGGAATGCCAACTGATGCAGAAAGTAAAACAAGATTACCATCTGTCGGCACTGATAAGTGCAGAGGAGGTGTTCGGAAGGCTGGTTAGGCGATTCCGTTAGAGGCACCGACGCCAGAGGATGGTCTTCATAGATTACGAGACGTCCCTCGGGGGCGACCAGCGACGCTGGACTCTCATGAACTACAGGTTCGGCTCTTTGCTTCTTGGGTGGTGGAGTCCTCACTATCATATTTTATCCCTTTCCTCAACGAATTCAAATTTCTAGGGTTTCTCTTTCTCTCTTTTCTCGACGATTTCAAATCAAATTTGGAAGAAAGAAAAATGGCGCATTTCTTTTCAAATTGAAACGACGACAGACAAGACCACTTATATACTAATATACCCCAACGCCGCCCAGTTCATTTATGCTTAAGCTGTGAGAATTATTAATTAAATAAAATGTAGAAGGTGTCCCGAACTTCTCAGCGGAGGTGAACGTCACCGGATCGGGCCGCAATTAAATATTATTTTATTTTTATTCAAATTTAAATTGAATTAAATCTTATTTCAAAACTTGAAATATTATTTATAAACTAATAAAATATTAAATAATTATTTTTATAATTAAATTTAAATAAAAATAATTTTATTATTAAATAATAATTTGTATGTGGCTCTATTAGATCATATTATTATAAATTAAAAAATTTTGTCTAAATTTAATTTATACAGTTGGATAGATAACTTAATTTTTGATCAAGTTCACATCAATTTTGTTTTAAAATTAAAAAATAAATAATTTTTTAGAGATTTGGGTATGAATTTTAAATAGACTTGTAAACAAATATACGAATCACTCACTAATTAAAGATTCTTCTAAAAATACATCATTAAAAACAAAATTTTAATAAAATAAAGTTTCGTTAAATTTGACATGTTATTTCACTTTTTAATATTTTAATATATTAAATAATTAAATTTGTAATAAAAATTAAATTATTTTAATAAATTATATAAAATATGAGATAAAATTAAAATATTATAAAAATAACTTAAAAAATTAAAATATGATATAAAAAATAATATAAATTTAATTTTTTACTGAATGAAAAAAGAAATAAGTTCTTGATACTTTAAAAAAATAATACAAAAATAAAATATTAAAAATAATTAATTAATTTTAATATATTAATAATAAAATTTATAAATTTATAAATAAGACAACGTTGCTTATTTAATTTTTTAATTTTTATTTAATTTAAAACCTCACTTGAAGGGCACACGCGTCACCCCTCTAAAAGGGACTTAGAAATAGAAACAGTAGTTATCAGACTCTTCCTTTTATTGTAGATTGTTATAGATGTGTCATATTGTACAAATCACTGAAATTTAATGGCTAAATATGATATTAACTCCTAATTTTTTTAATCAAAAACATAATATTAGTTTTTTTTTCTTGTAATTACTAGTCATAATTTTTCACCTGTGCTTATAAGAGGTATTTTCAGGTGGAATCGAATTTTATTTAAATATAATATTAAGATTATTTATATTTATTTAAATTTATTTTATTTTTAAATATTAATATTAAACTTTATTTAAATATATTCATATTGATAGTTAACTTGTTTAGGCTCATTCTTGTTTTATTTTTTAAATTTAATTTCATAATATAATTTTTTTTATTAAGTAACTTGATATATTTTTAATATTTATAAAATAACACTATACATATTTATTTTTTATGATAAAAATTCTATAATATATATTATATAATTATAAAACAAATTTGATTGAATAATAATGGTAAAGTTTGATTATTTTTAATAAGTCTTATTTTTTGTTTAAATTTATTTTTAAAATTTTATAAATTTTTTTTAAAATATTGATTAACGGTCTTGTCTGAGCATGTAACTCAGTTCATAAGCATTTTTATAGTTTATAATTATTTTTATTACGTATTTCTTTTCATTTTTTTGGTTGCTACGGGTTGGACAGTTCATTTAGTCCGTACTCAATTGAATCTAATTAAAAAAATCTTGTAATTCAACTTTCCCGATCCTCAATTACAATTTAAATAATAAAAATTTTATTTTATTTAAATTTAAATATTAATATTAATATAAAATTTTTTATTATTATTTTAATTCGACCCGGGCCATAAGCTTATCCTTGCCAGTATTTTACCCTCTTTCATCCGCTGCCTTGTGTCTTTCTTTCTCTTCAGCTCTCCACCAGCCCAAAGTCTCCGGCACTAGTCGAGTGAGATCCAGATCACTTCCCCTCTCCGTTTTTTCTTTCTTCCGTCTAGCCTTCTTCTCCACACTCTCTCTCCCCACAACGCCCGCCTTCCTCTCCTTCTGTTCCTCCCCAACCCCAGGCGGTGCAACTGGTCTTAGGACACTGATCAGAACGCTTCTCTGCGACTCACGTTTTCTGTTCGTCCAGTGACTGGTGAAGTTTTTACTGTTGTAGCTATGGACACTGGTAAAGAGGAGACAACCATCTTCCTGGATCGTGCTTCTCGAGCAACAAGAGGGAAAAGGTTAATACTTCAACCTAAAATAATAAAGAATGACTATCATTCAATAATTTTCTTTTAAAAAAATAAAATAATGTCTGAAAATAATTAATAGTTAAAGCCTATTACGTGCTATTTCCAGGATGACAAAGTTGCTGGACGATGAAGTTGAAGAAGACGAGTTATTTTGGAATCAAGAAGCTTTCAAAGAGGTAGAAACACACACTTGTTCCTAGTCAAAATACTCATCATATTCATAAATTACAGATAGATGCTGATGTGTTGAAGTACGTGTAATTTCGTGTTCCCTTAAATTACTACAAACTCTGAAATCAAGCTGTTTATTCTGTTGGTAATGAAAATATTTGGAGTAGCTAGAAATTAAGGTCACTACATATAGTTTATTAGTTCAGGTTTTCATTAAGGGATTCACGGACACTTATCACTCTCTCGGTTTGTGGTTCCCTCCTCAGGAAGAGAATGATGTCAATTATGAAGAAGAAGCGGAGGTTGCTGATGTTTTTGATAGTGACTTCGATGAAGATGTTTGTATTGCTCTCTTCTCTACCTTCAATTTAATCTATGTTATATAATTGCTGTTCTGTTGTAGAATACCTTCCTAATCTTGTATTGTATGTGCCTCTTTCATGTAATTAGTGCTAAGTAAACTTCACACTTTTCCTATCTTGAAAATTGACTCTCTTCTATGGCTGCTAGGAACCTGAGCCAGATGAGGAGGTAGAAAATGAAGCAGATGAAAGGTTTAGCTTCTTTTACCTGAGTTGTATCATATCTACACCTCCATTTCGTAGCCCATGTTTTTATATTGAATTTCTCTAGCAGGGTTCACGCAAAGAAGCGCCTGATATTTCCTGGAAAGTCTTCTACTAAGAAAAAGAAGAAAAAGAAAGTTCTTTCAAAGTTAGATGGTGATTCCAAGGATGAAAATCTGACTCAAAAGCCTACCTCTCCACAACATCATGATGCCCCTGATGATGCAGAAGGTGAGAGAATTATAAGGAAATCTACAAGAACTTCAGTAATTGTCAGACAAGCTGAGCGAGATGCAATACGTGCTGCTCTGCAAGCAACAATGAAGGCAAGCTATTGGTTATTCTTTTCATTCTTCTTTTTTAGGAAAATATGTCTTGTATGCACTGATTTTCATCTCAAAATGAGAAAACAAAATAGATCAAGGTATTAGTCAGTGCACATATATTTTCTAGCTGACATGGATATATAATAACAAATGTGCCTTTGTTTATGTCAATGAGATTTGCTTCAAACTTAAGAAAAATAATCTGAGCAGTTCTTTTTACTCACTGTTTCAGTATTATCCCTTGTGATGTTTGTTTTTCACACTATGCTTTTTCTTGGAGCTTTAATTAATTGTCAACAGTGACCAACTTAGGTATATGTTGGATTGAGGGGTGGCATAGTTGTCTGAAAGTGCCATAGTATTTCTTAGATTCCTGATGTGTAAGTTGTTTTCTTTTTACAAGTAAATGGCATTGCTCCCCCACTCTAAAGGAGAAAAATGAAAATAACAAAAAATGGAAAATCATATGTCAAACCATATGATAATCTCAATTCTTCCAAGGAAACTATTCCTGCGTTATGGCTTGGCTCCCACAAGAAAGAAATAAGACTAGATGCATGGATGTATGGGTTTTTTGCTACCAAGCTGAAAAGGAATTATTTTCATTTCACTTCCTTCCATGTCTCTTACATGTAGCTGCAGAATCATATATGGATGCTTTTTTCGAGTTGAGTCAAAATTGTGTAAATTATTCAATTTATTAAAATTGTTATGTCACTGTAACGACTTACTTCCCCCCCCCTTTTTTCAATATTTGATAAGTGTAAAATATACTCTTGATTTAAGTTCAAGAAAGAAGTTTAAGGAGAGTAAGTTGTAACCAACTGATAGAAAGCTATTTGTATATGCTCTGTGATTTCATCTATTCATGTGGGTCTGAGTATTGTGTGATTGTATAATTTGGAAAGAGTGAAGATGTAGTTATCCTATGTGATTATCTCGTTAACGCAATTTCGTATCACCAGCCAGTAAAAAGGAAAAAAGAAGGTGAAGAGAAGCGGATGACTCAAGAAGAGATGCTTCTTGAAGCAGCACAAACAGGTTCAGGCTGAAAGTTACCTTTGATGCTTAGATTTCTGAGGTTCTTGTTATTTGATTTTAACTTGAATTAATGAATTTTAATTTCGCAGAGATCATGAATTTAAGGAATTTAGAGCGTGTTTTGGCGAGAGAGGAAGAAGTCAAGAAAAGAGCAATCATCCACAAGGCTGTATATAGTGGTCCGCAGATTAGATATGTGTCAAAAGATGGCAAGATTCTCTTCATAGATATTGATTTTAGTACTAAAATGTGACAATAAAAATACATGATTGTTGATTATTCAGGGTCTGTTAAAGGAAACTATTTATGCAAATCCATACAATCTTTTGCAGGTGCTTCATATCTAGAATTTAGTAAAGGATTGACATTTCACTCAGAGCTCTCAACCGCATCGCCCCCATGTAAGTAGTAGGTGCCCATGAGTTAATGTTAACAAAATTTGTTATTTAGATTCTTCAAAATTTTTCTTTCTGATCAATCAGATATATTTTTTTTCTCAGTCAATGGCTTTATTTTCTTCTGGCTTTTATCTTATTTTATTTCTCCTGGATGTAGCGCAAGCATTCAATAAATATAATCCGTTGAAGTTGAAATAAATTATTTATGCCCCATGCATTATCTAGGACTAGTTGTAATATTTTTCTTTCCCGTAGGGAAATTAGATCTCCACTGCGGTTAGAAGCTCAGCTAATTTGCTAAATAACTTTTGTTACATGATTCTCTAAATATGTGCATAATGTTTAGCATTTAATGGCATATTGTAGATGATTCTCTAGTTTTTGATATTTTATGTTTTGTTTCTGGTCTTTTTGTTCAATTACCATTAGTTATTTGCTCTATAGATGTTCTTTTGATTTCTCTGTTTTATTTATCTTTATCTCCAGACCCAGAAAAGGCCATCTGTGCTGTTACTGGATTGCCTGCGAAGTAAGAGCCTATTTCATAATGGTTATTGTTTGATCTTTCATTCTAAAGTCTTGCAGCTGAATAAATTGTTGTCTTTGCAGTATTTGGACCTAAATGCTTATTTCTTACAGTTGTACCAGAAGCACATAAAGTTTTCCTTTTGTATTGTTTTTCTAATTTTCTAAAGCATTAGCGTAGTGCTCTTTGGCTTGCTTTTATCTTCCTTGAGTCTGACATGGACTTTAGAAAGATGCCATGCTACTAATCATGATCAACCAGTTTTCGATAGCCTTTAAATATATGTTAGACATGCCATTAGGTTGAGAAGTACAAAAGTGAAAGCCAAGAGTTAGAGATATGCTCCACTTAAGATGGGAGTTTCATCATAAGTGTTAATAGATCATGTTTATAATTTGGTAGAGATGTTGATTCAGTGATACTTAACAGTTTAAGAGAGATGAGTTAACTTTTTTCCATCCAACGATATTTGTGTGAATTGTCATTTGATGTTGTAGGTACCGAGATCCAAAGACAGGGTTATGCTATGCAACAAAGGAAGCTTTTAAAATTATTCGAGAGCGGTATGGCTCTCTTCAGTTTTACCAGCCTCTTTTCTGATGTAATACGTTGAGTTCTTAATTTTTTATGGTATTACATGTCTTTATATTTAGGGACGTGCTCCTCTGTCAAGCAGTTATTTTCTTCTGAAATTTCTGATATGCTCCCCCTGAATTTACCCACCATACGGAAAAAAAGGGAAAAAAAAAAGAGAGGGGTGGGGGAGGGGCTGACTAATATTAATTTCTTTGCTAAGTTTGCTTTGCATGATTTTGTAGTTTTCTAGATGAAAATAAAAGTACCCCAAAGAAAATGGATATGGGGGTCTTGTTTGATTCCCTATCTGGTAAAGGTTTAATGCCCAGGCAGAAGAGGTCACACATTTCAAATAGATGTCAAGCATCACGTTTCCAATACTTGGGGAATTTCCACAGAACTCCACCTGATGACGATGAAGATTCAGATTAGTTGATATGGTAATTTCCTAAATATTTCTGAGCATTAAATTATGTGTTTGTTTCAATAAGTGTGTTTTGTGGGGCTTATCTATTTTATTCTATTGCAAACCCTCCGTGTGATTGGATATTTGGCGAACTAGATCAGTTTCCTGTTTTGGGCTTTAAACGAAGGAAAAGGTAAATGACATTGGTCCATTTCCCTGAACTGATTTTGTAATTGCTGACACCATCAGGAAGCAACTAACTCTGTTGTCAACTTTGTCTTGAATAAAGCTATCTTCCTAGTGATAACCAAATATATATAGTTGTAGGTTAATAGGATGCCTTTATCTTATGAAATGGTAGTTCAGGATATGTAATTACATTATGATGTCATAAGTGCCCCCTTGATGGTATGCAGCTTTTCAAAGAAGGCTAGATGGCATCTGGATGTTGTTAGCATACTGGATGATGCTAAATCACGGGAAACAGGATGCGTTCCAAGAAATACTTTATGTTGTTTCAGCCATTTCGAACAGCTAGTTTCCACGTGATTTGTTGTATAGTTGGAGTTCATCTATGTAAGCTTGGTTTCAAGGTTTGAGCCATTATCTAGGGATTCTTTTATTTGTTTTTCTTTGAAAAAGTTAAATCTCTAACTTCTATCGTCCAACTTCTGACATTGTTTGCACTTTTTTCTGCCTGATTTTAGCTGGAGTTATGGCTGCTGGCCCTGGAGTATTTACAACTAAAGTGAAACATTGAAGAAGATGTGGTAGGCTTCCCACTGTTTTGAATTATTTACATATATGTTCTCCAAGGATAATTTAATATTCTTAAAAGTAGTTGCCTACAAGTGCAAGCTATACAGGTAGATGAAAAAAAATACTTTTGGGGATGAAATGCTTCAAGCTAAACATCCATAATTAATTAATTTAGAGCATTGTTCACTGCTCTACCTTGCTTGACCATATTGAATACGGTGTTGTTATCATTTATGTGTAGGCGTGTAATTAAACTGGAGTCAAGCTCAAATTCTGCTCGATACTCGTTTGAGTTCAATCGAGCTTCATTTTTATGCTCAAGCTCAAATTAAGCTTGACTCCCTTAGGTACCGCAAATTGTAATACGGATATTAAATAGTATTTATTTATATATAAATATTAGAATTGGTAACTGTGAAAGATTTGGCTTAGATTATAGGAGAAAAAAAAAGGCTTTTTTATTGGTACTATTGTGATTAGGAAGAGAGATAAGAGACTTTGAGAAAATAAAACAATTAGTCTGAAATTGGTTCATATAATTATTTTGAAGGGATGATTTTGTTTAAGAATTTAAATTTAAGCATCTACAATTCTTTTTCTTATCTAATACGATTAGATTTATTAAGGGTTGGGCAATCTGTCTGGTTTTACAATCCTTGCCTGTATTAGGTTGGGCTTAAGGGAGAGTTTTGTAATTTGGTTTGACTTGCGTGGCTCAAATTATTGTTAAATAATTTTTTATTTAAATTTAGTTATAAATATTAATATAAAATATTTTAATTAATGAAATATGTTTTTGAGTTGACTTGATTTTGGGCGGTGGCAAGGAGGAAATTTTTGTCGAGCCTTGGTCTGATCAGACCTATTAACATCACTAATACTGTCTCTTTATAAAGCAAATAAAGCAACGGGAATACTAACAATGGAAGGATTGTTGTTTTGTGCCGTATAAATAGCAATCGCTAAGGAGAGTGTCGAGATCCAGCCAAGTTGACACATGATCCCAAAAGAATTGAAGTTGGCTTAATTTAGTCAAAGACTAGTAGGCATTAAAAGGTAAAGATCCAATCTACGCTGCTCGTTCATCTCCTAGTACTCGAAATTATTATTATTTTCACGCCTTGACGTTTATTGCGGCGAATTGCAATGAACGAAGAGCCATTAGAACGTGAAATCGATTCAGCCAAATTAATTAGCATCCATCACAATTGCATTTAAGACGTGCCAATTCTTCCTCCTTACATTCTTATGATCTCATCTCAACTCTGTCATCTTTGCTGCAGCAAAAACAAACTTACAAGAAATCAAAGCAACATGGGAAGTGAAGCTGAGGACAACTCAAGGAAGCAACATGTTCACACCAATAACAACTACAAGCTCAAAATGCTTCTGCTTCTCATCTTTACCAACGTTCTCACTATCTTCATCTTTACTGGTCCTTTCAGCTTATCATCCAACGCTCATACCCACCACCTCGCCCCTCAGCTCCTTCTTGACCAATACTTCATGTCTCAGCTCTTGCAAGAGCTCAACTCTACGACGTCCCAACTCTTTGCCAGTTACTCTCTTATTGATGATTTGGAGCACAAGATCAACTCCACCAACTTGCTTGTTCAAGCCCTCCTTATTGAGCTCACCCGTGAGCGAAAGCCTTCATTACCTGACAAAGAAACTGATGTTTTTGGCATCCCTGCTGCTTTGTTGTCTGATGAACTCAGGCTTGCCATTGTCCCTCATAAGCTCCCATTAGGACACACGCCGAGGATGGGATCTGATGAGATCTATCAACCTATTGGAGCTGGCTGCTTGAGGTTTAAAGAGGAGCTGGCTCAGTACATGACATACGATATTGGTGGTGAATGTCCTGTCGATGATGTTTTCGCTCAAAAGCTTATTCTCAAAGGCTGTGAACCACTACCTCGACGGAAATGCCATCCCAAATCCCCTATTGGTTATGTTGAGCCAACACCATTTCCTGATAGCCTTTGGGCAATTCCACCAGATTCCAGCATTATTTGGGATCCCTACACTTGCAAAAGCTATCAATGCCTCATTGACCGCAAAAAATTTCCAGGGAACCCTGATTGCAAGGACTGCTTCGACTTACAAGGCCGAGAAAAAAGCAGGTGGCTCTACGATAGAGAACTAAATTATGGAATCGATCAAGTTCTTCAAACAAAACCTGCTGGGGGTATTCGAATTGGACTCGACATTGGAGGTGGGAGTGGTACTTTTGCAGCAAGGATGAGAGAGCGAAACATCACCATCATCACAAGTTCAATGAATCTCGATGGCCCTTTCAATAGTGTCATTGCATCCAGGGGGTTGATCCCAATACATGTTAGCATTTCGCAGAGGCTTCCGTTCTTTGAGAACACATTGGATATTGTGCATTCAATGTATGTATTGAGCAACTGGATCCCCGATGCAATGTTGGAGCTCACCTTGTATGACATTTATAGAGTGTTGAGGCCAGGGGGCCTCTTTTGGCTTGACCATTTCTTCTGTCAAGGATCGCAGCTCAATCAAACCTATGCTCCAATGTTTGATCGAATTGGGTTTAAGAAACTAAGGTGGAATATTCGGAAGAAGGTTGATCGTGGAGTTGACAAGAATGAGTGGCATTTCTCAACACTGTTGGAAAAACCAATGACCTAACACAAAGGCCTTTTTTTTTTTTTCTTAACAAGAATGTGGAAGTTTTGAGGTTAAAGATTTCCATCTTCGTCACTTGACACTGGTTGGCAGCGAATGAATGGTATTGAATTCTACAATCTTCTAAGTATTTCTTGTTTGGCCATCTAAATTATTCAAATTTTATTTTTTAAAAAATATTCATACTTGACATTTGTGTCTATCATATATTTAAATATAAATATAAAATATTCTTTTAAAATTATGAAAAATTAAAAAAATAATATTTTTTATATAAGACACATGTTTATATTTGGGACTAACCTTAAATCCGAATAACATTAATGGCCATCAGTTACCAAGCGCCCCAATCTGTTTTCTTCTGTCTCTGGACTCTTGATAAACTGCAATTTGCATAAATCAACAGTCAACACTTCCAAATATAATAAGTCATAATGCTAAACATAATTAAAAAGGCTAAACTACAAAAAAAAAAAAATTCTAAACTTCATGGTTTTACCGAAGTAAGCTCTTTTATTTTTATTGTACTCAACACTTCTATACTTTAATTTGTATTCAAATAAGCTTTTATATTTTAATTTATATCCAAATAAACCCTCATATTCAATAAAAGATTGATTTAAATTGAAAGCTACGTATAAATTAAAGGTTAAGGGATTATTTAAGTGGAAACTATAGGTTAAGCATTTATTTGAGTATAAAATAAAAACTAAGAGCATACTTCTTTTAAGTATAACAAATTATAAGGTTTACTTAAATAAAGGTGTAAAATTAAAGTACTTTTTTATTACTAGATTTTGATACACCCATGTTGTAGGTGTTTTTAAAAAAGTTAAATACATAATTTTTATTATATATATATATATGAGTGGTTCTTTTTAGAACGAGTAATTTTTTAAAAAGCGGGTAATTTTTAATTTTAAAGATATATGTGTAAAAGTTCTAGAAACCGAAATATCCCTAAATTTATTTTACTACTTTAATTTTAATGTGACTTTTAAGTAATTTCATTTACTGAGTTAATGTCCTCTTCACTTGCAC
>JBBYHO010000016.1:10370829-10381427 GCA_038382025.1 Adansonia gregorii
GAAATTCAGCTTTCTGGTAATTTATAGGAGTCAACAACCTGCTTTACTTTAGAATAAGACTGCATAACTATCTTCATATTTGATCCATCAAACTAAATTTTTCGAAACATTTGGGCAGTGAAAATAACCCTCGTATGTAATTTTTTTTTAACGTGACAGAATACTTGCAGAATCAAACAAACTTCACCTAAATTTTAGCAAATTAATGTCCTCATTTCACTACAAGTTAGCTTAAGTCACCAAGAATGGAATAGGAAAAGCTAGAATCAGAAACAAAACATTTATCTGTAATAATAGTACAGGCTAGTGCAAGAGTAAATATAACATTTGGGATTGGGTGCAAATCATCTGTCAAGAACAGTTTAGCATCTTAATCTCTCTGCCTTCAAAGCCGGTTTTTCATTACCAGCTGCTATATGTAAGTAGGGAAAAATGGCTTCCAAGGCAAAGGGCATCCACTTGCAGATCGATGTGCAAATTCACTTTGCAGGTAATCTTCACTCCCCTTTAATCACATTTGCTTCACTCAGCTTATTGAATGGAAAAAATTCCCACCAGAAATGGTCATCTTCTAGTTTAACTACCTCGAGCCTTTTGGAGCAACTGAACTACAAGTATAGAGACGCTGCAAACACTATGTCTCTTTTAATCTTAGAGACAGCCTCTTCGAATTTTGATTCAAGCTCCGTCTCTCCAACAGACTTGGCAGCTAAAATAAGCTGTTGAAGAACTTCTTCCAGTCGTCTGATGGCTCTGATTAAGCTGCCCTCGAAAACCTGTGTAATTTCCATAATCTCATAGAACTTGGATCCTTTTGCCCAAGCATATACGGCTTCCATAATATCAGGCCGAAATGAACTTACAAAGCCCTCCACATCAATTTGGACCTGTAAATAAACACTTCCTGCAAGTCAAGTAGTTTTCTTGCAATAACAACAGTAAAACCACCTGCTCAGCTGTAATCAGTAATCACTTATGACTGCCACCAAAATGAAAACATGAAAAAATGTCTCATTCCTAAATGGAAAGTGTATGCGATTTGTTCAACCTATATCCAGACTAGCATACAGAACATATGCCGTAGGCTGTATGTGGTTCCCGTCTTCCGAACACTACTCCTATATCAATACTAGTCTATTACTCGGACTTGAGGGTTTGTGTCGGATATTGGTATGTGTTGGACATGGGTGTGCTCAATATTTTTTTTAAAATTTTTTCTCATTAAAGCCGAAATTGATTTCCATAACCTTCCTTATCTAATTATCTTCCAAAACTCAAAACCAAGAATGCAAACTTAACATGGTAAGATGAAGTTTCTACTATACCTTGCACTCAAGCTGAACTTTAGCAATCCTCCTTGCTGTATCTTGTACTTGTGTAAAGAGCAACTCAAGTTCCTCTCGGGGCTTTGCAGCATCTTGGAGCTTCTCACGCCAAACAAAACAAGAGAGCAGTGACACCATTTCTTCCGCCTTAACATCCTTGAAAACCCCACTGAACATAAGCTCTGTCAGAGTCAATTCATCAGCGCTACTAATCTCACAAGCAACCTTCCCTTTCAACTCAACAACATCATCACTTGTAATATATCTGAAATAACATCCAATATCAGAAAAAAACCAAGGAATTAGGCGTATATGCAACAAGCTTAAGTTTTGTGAAGTATTATCAGTAAATACTTAAAAAAAAAGGGGGGGGGGGAACAAGGTTGAAGATTTAGTTAATGGGCTGCAGCGTTGTCAAGGGCGCAAGGTACACTCTAGGCGCTAGAACACTTATATTGCTTGAAGCGCAAGTTGCAAAAAGGAAAGAGGAAACAATAAAAAGCATAAGTGGAGCTCCAGAGCACAAACATATCAAATGACAAGCAGCTATCAAGTTATGAAACCATGAGATGGGAAAACTTTGGTAATGAAAGTGAAGCAATGATAGAGAAATGGTTTTTTACCCTAGCCTCCTTAGAACCCGTTTTCTGGCCTTAAGCTCATCTTTAAAAGCCAAAGCTGTGGAAGATCGCTTTGTTTTCTTAATTGATCTGATCTTGGCTGCCAGTTCTTCCTTCCTGTTCAGAAGTTTGAGCTTTTGCTCGATAAGTGGGGATTTTGCAATCTCATGTTTTTCAAACAGGTTCTCTAATGCCTCCAACCTACGGACTGCCTTTTTGTACGAGTTATTTTGAATCTGAAAAATGGAAAAATCATTTGATAATAAACTGAAAGATAAAATAATAGAAAGAACAAAGCAAAATCTTTTGTTTTCTTCAAAAAAATATCATGAAGAAAAAAAATTAAACATATACATTCATTTCTTCAGGATCCAGGGGCATCCCATTAGCATATCTAGAAATAAATTCTGAAAGCTTCTTCAAGGCATTCTCTCGAGCTTCTAACGGCAGGAGATCTTTGGGTATGTTCAAGCGTGCACTACTTAAACTAGTAACCTGTCCGATGCATAAAATAACAAATTAAATTATTCCATCATTGGATGAACGTTAGTTTTCAGCAAGACCAAAGAAAAAGTTAGAAGTACATTCTTATTAACTTTTATACTCAAATAATTAGTTACATAGCTGGAACCAGAAAAATCGAAGTCAGGTAGAAGCTAATCTTCTAAATCCTAATAGAAGATTCAATTTGCTTCATCACATAAAGAATCAGTCGGAAGCATAAATTTCAAAAACATAAACTTCTACCAATGACATTTCTGTTCGGCAAAACAAAAACATAAATTTCACAATTTTAACTTATTTGACATATGCTCCGTGGACTGAATATATAAACCAAGAAAGTTGTAGATTTAACCTGAGAAAGAGGCACAGAAACAACAAGAGGTTCCCCAGGCTCCTTCAAAGGGACAATCTTAATCGTTTTCTTTCCAACGCCGTCTTTCCTCACAGCACATCTTGTAAGAATATCAAGGGAATAACTTGCATCTTCCGGTCTTCTACTAGCATCATCTGCACCAAGAATTTCACACTTTTGCAACTAATTGAACTAGAAATGTTAAGGCATTGTTTTACAATTACAACTAAAGGGATCAAATTAGTGTTCTCACCTTCAATAACATTTTTTACTCTATGGAAGTCCATTAAAACACCCCAGGTAACACGATCCTCAACGGAGAAAGATGGAAATTTTTCATCATCAACGTATCGTATACATACAGGCCTGCCAGATTTCATATAGGGTAAACAATACTTTGGAGAAAACACAATATCACGAACATCATTCTTCAAACTTTTGTATTGTTGAATCAGATTGTAATAATTTCTCAAACTATCTTCTTCTTCAATTATCATGGAATCCCTCTCTTCTTCAAGAGCCTTAACTTGTTTCTGCAAATATAACATCTCACATCAAATTAATTGACAACAGCTCTAAAATAATTAAGTTGCTCAATGATCTTGGGCATGTTTGGTTTTCATTAGAGAGAGTTTTTAATTATCATGGACTACCACCCTTCTTCACAAGCCTTTACATGTTTCTATAACTATAAACTCTAGCATCAGATAATCAACAACAGCTTTAAAATAGTTAAATAGGTCAAAGATCCAAGGTATGTTTGGTTTGAACTAGAGAAACAGTTCATGGTTATTACTAAATCATTTATTGTCTAAACTGCTGATATTGGTAAATGTTCATGGTTAACAGCATAAATTTCTTTTGCAGCTTTTAACATGATTACTCATGGTGGACCCTTCTTTAACGAGTTTTAGAAAAGCACTGAGATTTAGTAACCAACAATTTAGTATATACTTAATAATTAAATCAGTCACATTATATAGACAAGGCATGGCCTTAGAACAATCCAGCGATTGCTGATATTAAACTCAGCTGTGGAATTAATAAGCTCTGTTTGGTTAATGCTTTTTCTGTTCGCCTTTTGTATTCTCTTCATTTTTTTATTTTTCACCTTTCGTTTGCTATGCATTTTTTGGGAAAAAAGGGCAAATATCAAACAACCAATAAGAATCTAAATTTTAGCGAGAACCTTGGTTAAAAACTAATGACAACAAACCTCAAGCTCAGGAATTGCACGATCAGCTTGAAACTGATAGAACGAATTACGAAGCATACTTTCAGGATCAGCATCTTCGCAGCGCAATTGATTCAATAGCATATTGTAGCTTAGGTGGAAGGCACTGCCATGAAATGGAAAAGGAAACCAACAAAATTTCATAATTCTTTGATTATGGGAAAAAATTCATAATTATCTGATTATGCATTTCAAATCCTCTACTCAGCATCTTTCAAGCCAAGTTTTGACCAGTCAGTGTTCATCCCACAATGCTAACATCCTACCTTATAAGGAGTTATACATCATCGTATTCACAAACAGAAAGGATATTGTTACTATCAAAAAGTGTGTTCAACTATATATCAGCTATCGGCAACTAAAACACTCCAAAAGTCACCTCAAACAGAATTTTTTCCCCTAAAAGAGAAGATCATTTTACCCCTTTTCCAAGTTAAGAACCCCAATCAAGGATTGATTTTGCAAATTTGTTCTCAGGAGGTGTTACACAAAATTAATGAGATTCTGTTGGCGTTTATTTAAAGCAAGAAAAGCTAAGACCTTTCACTTTAAATAGTGCAAACAAAACAAATTGTTTGATCCACTTTCAGTTTTCTATCACTCCTGACTTTTTCATCTTTCCTACTAAACAAAGCCCAAGAACTCGAATTTAGACTCACAGGCGTAGAAAGTTACATTGTCCGATATAAGTCCTTCCAACATTATCATTATGGAACTCACTCAAATTTCCATTTTAAATACAAAATGAATGCAAAATACCACCAAAAAGCGGAAAATATAGATTAGTCTAATTTAAACAGGTTGCATCTGGTAGAGCAAATATACCTGTTCAAACTATCAGCATTTCCCTTAAGCATCATTTTAGCCGTAGATGGTTCCATCCTTTCATCCACCATAAGAATGCATATTCCACGTGCATCAATACCTCGACGACCAGCACGGCCACTCATTTGTATGTATTCTCCACTAGATATCCATCTAAACTTGTCCCCATCAAATTTACGTACATTTGTAAATACAACAGTTTTAGCAGGCATGTTTAACCCAATACTGAAGGTCTCTGTGGCAAACAAACACTGAAGAAAAAAACTCAGTTTTCGTACTTATGAATAGCACCCCCCCCCCCAAAAAAAGGAAAAGAAAAATTTTTATACAGCCAAACAAGCAGTATAATTCTCTGAGATGCTTAAAAATAAAGCTTATGGCGCTCAGAAAGTGCATTGCAATCTTGATCTTGTAATATTTTGTTAATCAGTCTGCTTAAAAATAAGTGCCAAACATAAGGTAGAGAAAATTAAATGTCAAACAAGAAAAATGGAGGTCAGGCAGTTACATAATTTCCATAGATATAAAGCTTGTGCATCCACTTACACAATGACCAGATTCCAGATATACGTATTTAAAAACTAACCAAGACGAATTAAGAGACAAAATTGAAGGATGAGAATTTTGAGACTATCAATTATATTAAACAACCACGTTCAGACACTCAATGAGCTACTGGCAAAAAATCAAGAAAGAAGAGTAGTGCAGTGAATAAAGGGCAAAATTTTTTCGCAGGGAGACTTCAAAAATGAGCAAAAGAAGACACGCAAACTAGCCAGCAGACTTCTAGCAATCCATTTAATTTACTAACAGAAGATTCCAAAACTATAGGTAAATTTAGTAATTAAACAGTCAATTTGATAATGTTATAGCCAATCATAAACCTTTAATGTATGCACTAATTTAAAGATATAAATTTTGTATTCCCAACCTTAATCAGTCCTTCCTGAAATAAAATCTCAATCACTTCCTTTAGAATGGGAAGCAAACCAGAATGATGCACGCCTATTCCACGTTTCAAAAGGGGTAACATGTTTGATACCTGTAAAAGGATATGATAAAAGGCATAAAAAACATCTGAGCAAAACATAAGGACAAGTCATAACATACTCAGAATCAAAGCAAAATAAAGACCTAAAATATAATTTTCCATGTCAAAACACAATCATTGCATACAAGCAGCTGGAGGGTCCATTTGATATAGTTTTTATTTCGTATGGTATTTTTCCCTGAATTTTTTTTTGAACCGTCAAAAAAAAAAAAGCTTAGCATCAACATTTATTGGAAATCAAAACCAAAACAAAATTTCATATTGTTTCCATCATGTTAGAATGTAAGTGCTCCAGACAGCATTCAAGTGCGACTGAAAAATACCCACATATTAACAAAATTCGAACTTTTTATTTGTAGACAGGCCTTGAACATGGGAATTCTTCCATTCTTTATCCATTCTAGCTTTAAATCAGTAGAACCCTTTGAGAATCAGAATTTTGCAAAAAATTTTTCATAACCAAATTTGTGATTTCTTATTACAAATTAAAAACCAAAGCAAAAATAAGTGAATAAATGAACAATTAAAAATAAACAATGGAATCTCTTGCTAACTAAACACATTAAGTATGGCAACATTTGCAAAAAGATAACTCAAAGGATGGATGGTCAGAAGTAACTAATAAAGCATAAAAGACAAAAGTAACACACACTTTGGTAACCACGGAATAATCATAAAATTACAGTTTGATAGACAGCCACAAATATTCATTAGTAAGCTTGACATATGCTAACTTTTGTAATTCACATTCAAACATGTATAATGCATTTAGAAGAAGAGGAATAACACTTGCCTGAGGTAGCTTCTTATCATCATCGGAAAGCATATCCATGGCACTCCAGAAGATTGTTTCAATGTTTTCTTTCTCATCATCATCGTTTAAATCCATCTTTGCCATCTACATTTATAAACATAAGAAAAGAACCAGACGATTAAGATAATAGAAAGACAGAAAAGTTAGCCTAAAACAGCTGCAAGTGCCTAACGAGAATATCGAGATAATTAAAATTTTTCCAAAACATTTGGACAAGAAAAAAGAAAAAAAAGGGAGGGAATGAAACTTCAAAAAGACTCTATTGTAATAGCCACAACTAATGGGCCAAACTTGAATTGGTAGTAATCTAAAAACTATGATAGCATATATCTAATACTAACTTGCCAGCATTATATTTAGCATAATGCTGAGCAGTGATTCTTTTAAAACGTACTATGAAGAGAGATACCAAAGCTTCTTTTGGTTAGTAGGACGAAACAAGACATGCTATCCACCCATCTGCCCTATCCCTTGCCAACAATAGACATATCTATAAAAGGAAAAAAAAAAAAAAAACCCCCTGCCTTGCAAGAAATTCACATTCCCTTTTGCTAAAGCTGAAAATTATCACAGGGTCGTACTGTCGCTGAATGATCATTTTCACCAACTTGAAGATGTCACTTTGTTCACTAACTTTTCCCATCAGTAACCCCTTATGCGATTTACCATTATCTCTTTTCTTATCAGTTTCCCTTGTAGGAACAAGTGCATTTAAAGCTTTCTGAAAGCTATCCTCACGGAATTTTCCTTTCTCATCAACCACCAAAAATAGGCCATCACCTCCAGCAGGGAAAATATAATGCTGAAGAGGGGTTGGCCGATAATCGGTGTAAACAATGTGACATGGTTGCTTGTGAACCTGCAATCATAGAAACCAAAGAAGCAGACATATTTCTACAATTAAACAACCTACAAAGTCAATGGTCTATAGAAGCAACTAGCAATATATTCTAATGTGCTTGACCCAAAAAACAACCAGCTCAAAAAAATGTGCATGTACTCCATGGAGGACAAAAATACAAAACTATAAGACCTTTCACATGTTAGACATGTAACCTACTAAGAGAAATGAAGTTGGATGAAAAGCATTTATTAATTATATTCAAGTTGAAAGTTGATGAGTAAATTCAAGCATAAATTAATCACCTTTGCCACCCAATCAGCAAATTCCTTCGCATTAGGTACAGTTGCTGAAAGAAATACGAATCGAGAGTTCTTTGGTGCCATAACAATACTCTCTTCCCAGACCACACCTCTCTCACTATCACGCATGTAATGCACTTCATCAAAAACAATCCATGCCACCTCACGAACAATCTCGGACCCTTTATACAGCATACTACGCCAGATTTCCGTGGTCATCACCTGAAAATCAAACAGTTGGGAACATAAAAAAGAATCAAGTACTTAAGGAAAAAACAAATTTTGAGACAGATCGCAAGTAAAATACGAACCAAGCAAGAAGCATTAGGATCAATTGTAACGTCTCCAGTCATCAAACCGACATCCGAAAACTCTTGTTTAAACTCCCTATACTTCTGATTGCTGAGAGCCTTGATAGGTGAAGTATATATAACACGCTGATTATTCCGCAAAGACATAGCAATTGCATATAAAGCTACTACAGTTTTGCCTGCTGATGTATGTGCTGATACCTGTTATGAAATTAGCATTTCACTTTCTCTACTTTCTGGGGTCATAAAGATAAAGTAAAACCAAATGAAAAGGAAGAAGACGAAAAGAATATGTTACCAGAACAGATTCGCCATTATTGAGGGAGTTGATAGCTTCAGACTGAAAAGGGTCAAGAGTGAAAGGAAACTCCTTGGCGGGTTTAGAGTCAGCTGAAAGTTGTATAGAGGTAGCGGAAGGAATATAACCTTCTGGGTATGAAACATCATGGACACAGCCCACGGCTTCCTCTGCCAAAACTGGGCCATCTCCACTTTGCTGTTTCTTCTGCGGCGGCTGAGGAGACTCCGAGGATGCCTCCTCACCCGACCCCCGCTTCAAGGATCCCATTAATCAATCCTCTTCAATATTTCTTAGGAAGAGGCAAAGAGCAGATCCTATCCAGTGGCAAAGGCGGCAACCAGGGGAAAAGGAGACACAGACTCAAGGTAGACAGGGACTACGGCCCAACGAGTTAGAAAAATAATTTCTAATGCGGAAATGCCCCTAAAAATTTTCCATGATACGGATAGAGCGCGGAGGATCGGATTACACCTAGACCCGTCCCACGTGCCCATCTCTTATTGGGTCGAATTTAGATAAAATTTTTTAATTAAATTTAAATAAAATTAAATTAAATTAAATTAAAATCATTATTTATATAATAAAATAATAATTTTACTATTCAAATTATATCTTAACTATGTATAAGTGCACTTTTTTAAAGACGTAAATTATATCTTAAATATAATTTTTATGTAAATTTAAATATTTTTACTAAAACAAATAATATGTCATAAAATTATAAATTTATTTTTAACTATTTTTTATCAATTAATATTTTTATATGCAAAGTTTCTAATCGATTAATTATAACTTTAAAAATAAAGTAATTCAATGTTTAAAATTTTTGTTGTACTATTAATCGTTAAATATATAATTATAGATTTTAAAAAAATGTGTCTTAGCAAAGTTTGTATTAACATATAAAACTTTGTTTTATGTGTAAATTATATCAAACTAATATAACATTTATTATTTTTAATGTGAATTGAAAATTTAAAGATAAAGAAATTTAATTTAAGTTTTTTTATTTATTAGATAAATCATTTATTTTTTAAGATTAATAAAAAATAAAAATAAATGAAAATAAAGCAATTTAATATAAACTTTAATTATTTTTATTTATTATTAAATAAATATATGTAAAATATTTTTTTATGAAATCAAAATTCTTACTTATAAATTTAGTAAATCTTAATGCTAAAATGAAATGATAATGTAAAAATATATGGAATAATAACAACTATTTCATCATTTTTAAATATTCTCCACATTCGTGTTTGTATATATATTATTTAACTATTTAACCATAATCTTTTCATAAAATTATAATTTTTTATTTATAAATTGAATAAATTTTATTAGTTAGTGTGTTGCCGTTTGTTGTAAAATTATAATTTTATTTATAAATTAAATAAATCTTATTAATTAATATATTGCCTTACTTCGCATCTAGTTAAACCTTAATCAATTTAATTAAGTAAATTTAGTGAAAATATGTAAATAAGCTTTTAAAACATAGTAAGTAGAAGACTAATATAATTTCACATTGTAAAAACTATCCATCTACAAAGTAAGAAGGTGATTAATCTTTTGAATTCATGAAAATCGTTATAAGTATTCATTATAATTTTAAATCACCATTATAAATATTTTTTATTGTCAATAAAATTTATTTAATTTATAAAAAAAATTTTAATTTCATTAAAACTCTTTCATTAAGTGCTTGTTTGGCTTTATTTCTTTTCAACTTATTAGCAAACAAGTTTTGTTGAAGCTCTTAAAACTTATAAGCCAATTATTTCTAATGAAAAAAATGAAAAAAAAAAGAACTCTTTCTTATTTTATTTTAAAACACATTAGTTTTTTAAAAAATATTATAAAATAGTTTTTAAAAGTTAAATAATTAATAACTTTTGCTTTATTTTTTAAGTTTTTATTTTTCATATGAGATTTATTTAAATTTATAAGTTAAAAAACAGTCAAACAGGCTCTAAATATATTTATTGCCATTATAAATCTTTTTTTAATGTTAGTAAAATTTATCTAATTTATAAATAAAAGTTTTAATTTCATTAAATATAATTATGTGATAATAAATGAAAAATAATTAAATTCAATAAAAACAATTGAAAAAAA
>JBBYHO010000016.1:10381527-10393356 GCA_038382025.1 Adansonia gregorii
ATGGAGGCGATCGAAGAATTGTCAGAGCTTTCGGAATCGATGAGGCAAGCGGCTGCTGTGCTCGCCGATGAAGACATCGATGAGACCTCATCGTCCACCTCCAAACGATCATCCTCTTTCCTAAACGTCGTCGCGTTGGGCAATGTCGTATGTTCCTCTATCCGATCATTTTTTTTACAGCTATTTGAAGTTCTCCGTTGGATCTGCTAGATTTTTGTTTTCTTTTTTGGAGCCAAAAATTTTAGATCGGAAATCTTTGGGCTGTTTTGGTTACCAATGGAAAGAAATTAAATCAAAGTAAATTTCAATTTCTTGATCGATAACTGTCATGTTTTGTTGAGTTTGATTGAGTTGATGCAGGATGCTGTGCAATTCAATTATATATATGCATGCATATATTTGCTTTGCTTTGCATTGCATTGCTCATGTTTGTATTGTTGATAAAAGCTAGATTTATTGGGAAAATCTGAGAGCGAAATATGGCAGACATTATTTCTTTTGATTCTTTCAAAAGCTGAGGTCGTTTATTAATTGCCAATTTCTTATTGACTAGTCCGAATGCTATTTTTTTGTGCTCTAGGATATTCAATCTATAATGGTTATTAGATCCTTTAGGCGTGTGAATATGAATATGAAATACACATTTTCCTATGCACTTTTGGGATTACATCAATTTACCTCTAGCAATTCTATTTTTAAATGTTATTAATAGTTTTTCTAGTGAGGGAAAAAATGGGATAAACATTCATTATTGTCATCTAAAAGCTGGCCATGAAATTTTTAAATTGCTATTGAAGGCTATAGTTGCCAGGTGTTCTGTGCTTTATTCGTATTACTGTACTATACCCAAAACTGTTTTTGCTGTGATTCATTGATATTGGCTAGCTTCTCTTTATTGTTGTGCCTGAGTCAGCACCCTTGTTTTCATCTTTTCTTAGTGATTTCAGTAACTTTATCTTGTCTACCTCTAAGAGCAGGGAAACTTTCCCGTTATGCATTTATTTATCTGTACAAAATTTGTGGTTATTTAATCACAGGAGGTAACCTATTGAATAAAAAATTCCTAAAATTGCAAGAAGCAGCTAATTTTCGTTGGAACCAGCCTTTTTCTGTCCTACCATGAGATGTTGAAACCCTTATTTTAAAAAACAAATTTAATGTCCCTTTTTCTGAATGTACTAAATAGGGGGCTGGTAAATCTGCCATCTTGAACAGCCTAATTGGACATCCTGTTCTGGTATGTTGTATTTCTTTTTAGTTTTTACATTTCGTTGAAATATTTATTTTCACCAGGGGACTTTGTTATAACTGTATTTATTGACAGCCAACTGGTGAAAATGGTGCGACTAGAGCTCCCATCATCATTGATTTGGCTAGAGATAGTTCTTTAAGCACTAAATCAATCATCTTGCAAATTGACAATAAATCTCAACAGGTTTCTGCAAGTAAGGGCTCCTTCCCTTTTTTTGCTGCTTCTATTTGATTTGTGTGGCTTATTGTTGCTTGTTTACACCTGGAAAATGTACCGCTCTTCATTATAGAACCTTCATATTGGTCTTGTGATCTCTCTGACTGCCTTTCATCTTTCAAATTGATGCACTTTAGGTGCACTTCGGCATTCTCTACAGGATAGGTTAAGCAAAGGTTCATCAGGCAGGAGTCGTGATGAAATATATCTGAAACTTCGTACTAGTACAGGTCAGCCTTCATGTTTATTGAATTGTACAATTGATTTTTAAGTGGATTTAGTGAATGGAAAAATAAAATCAATTGTATCACAGGCTGATGCCATCATGAAATTTTGCTTTTTATAAGATGTTTTAGGATTGTTTTTCTTTTCAAATGATCCGAAACTTCCCTTCCCTTTACCTCCTTTCACTCATATGTGCATGCAGTAAGATACATTCTTATATATAAATGCCTGTGAAATATAAATCTTTTATATTTTATAAACTTTTAACAGTTTTTCCCCTTGTTCCATTTCTCAGCCCCAGCATTAAAATTGATTGATTTACCTGGACTGGAGCAAAGAATTGTAGATGACTCATTGGTAAGTAGCTGAATATTTTCTTTTGGTCTCAAATTTTAACAGCTGGACACTCTGATGCGTTATTTTTTTCTTGATTCTTCATTTGCATTGCCCATTTTCATAGTTTTTATTTATCTGACAATTTCCCTTGCTTTATTCCTCAGCTTAGTGAGTATGTTGAACGTAATGATGCTATTCTGCTTGTTATTGTGCCTGCTGCTCAGGCACCAGAAATTTCATCATCTAGAGCACTTAGAATTGCAAAGGAATATGACTCAGACGGTGAGAATACAGTAGTGCTTGCATATTATGGTTAACCTTTTTTTCTTCCTGGCCAAAAATAATAATGATTTACCCTCCACGGTTTCTTTTCTGGATGTTTAAAATTGCACTGCCACTTTTTAATTGATTATAGGTACCAGAACTGTTGGTGTTATTAGTAAAATTGATCAAGCCGCTTCAGACTCAAAATCCCTTGCAGCAGTTCAGGCTCTCTTGTTAAATCAGGGACCACCTAAAACTTCTGATATTCTATGGGTTGCTCTAATTGGTCAGTCTGTTTCTATAGCTTCAACTCAAGCTGGAAATGCATCTGAAAATTCTTTAGAAACGGCTTGGCGAGCGGAGAGTGAAAGTTTAAAATCTATTTTGACTGGAGCCCCTCAAAACAAGCTTGGGAGAGTAGCTTTGGTAGATGCACTTGCTGGCCAAATACGTAACCGTTTAAAACTCAGGCTTCCAAATCTCCTTTCTGGGTACTTGCTTTTTCTCAATTACTTTTGCTTCATGGTTTCTGTTTATGCAGTTAGGGTAGTCTACTAAATTGCTGCATCTTTTTTTTTTTTTTTGATTAGTTCATTTTCCTTTGTAGTACTGCCTAGAAGGTAGAAATGTTATGTTAATAGACCCTATTTTGCTGCAGAATTGTTCTTGTTTTGGCTTCCTAGGTTTAATGAGAGACTTATCACATGAAAATTAAAAAAAAAAACTTTGCTTTCTTAATCTGTTAAAACGTATATTTACTGCTAAATGGCATATTATCTTTAAAAACTCATGCTTGTATTATAAAAGGTATGTGAGCCACCCCTAATCAGCTTAGTGTGATCTAAATTGAAAATTGTTTTGAGGTTGACTGTTGCAAATTTATTAATTTACTATTACATGTCTTCATAAAGGTAGAGAAATCCGGTTGGCAGGTGAGTTGTCAACTTTAAGGTTATGTTCTAGTATTAGATATCAAACATATGTGAGGTTGATAATATCAGACAAAACAACCCATTTGGAGTCCTTACAGCGCCAGTTGAGATCATAACAATTTGGGTCCTTATATGTTTCTACTTTTTTTAAAAATTATTGGTTTGTTGTGTAAGTGATGGAATTCACTTCATTTTACAAATATTTATTAAAATAATGAATATTCTCATACCTCTTTTGGATCTCTAATTCTTCCTTCCTTTGCCATATGCCAGGCTTCAAGGGAAGTCACAAATAATCCAGGATGAATTAGTAAGGCTTGGTGAACAAATGGTTAGTACCGCTGAAGGCACGAGAGCTATTGCTTTGGAGCTGTGCCGTGAATTTGAGGATAAATTTCTGCAGCACATAATGGGTGGTGAAGTGAGTTGCTTCTTTCAGAAGTGAAATGGTTGTCACTGTTGTTAGTATAGGAAGATAGGGCTTAAGAAACATCTGCATTGTTGCAATAGATGTGCTCCCTAAATTTATAGAAAAAAGCTCTTTTAGATGAATCTTTGAATGTTTATTTTGTTTGTCTATCTGATTTAATAATTCATCTTCCATTGTGTGTTTTAAATCTGCCCCCAATTTTTCAGGGAAATGGTTGGAAAATTGTTGCTAGTTTTGAGGGAAGTTTTCCTAACAGGATTAAGCAGCTTCCTTTGGACAGGCATTTTGACATAAACAATGTCAAAAGGGTTGGTTCTATTATCAAATCTCAATAATTTTGTTGCCTTCTTAAGTTGCCATGTATTGGTTGGTTTTTTTACCTTCATGTTGATACTTTTCTCTCAGATTGTCCTAGAAGCAGATGGTTATCAACCCTATTTGATATCTCCAGAGAAGGGTTTAAGATCTCTGATAAAAGGTGTCTTGGAGCTAGCAAAAGAGCCATCTCGATTATGTGTTGATGAGGTACATCTAAGTTGGTGCTCTGCACCTATACTTCTTTGACAGGTTCACTCTTCTTGATTGTTTTCCCTTTTGTTGCATGTTTGTGAGTATATTTGTTTACTTATCCAAGCAGTAGTTGTTTTATGTTTTCTGTATCTGTTTTCTAAATATTTTATGAGTATGTTTGCACTAGTTTCTGTTATCTGATATGTGGGATAACGAGATTTTGTTCTATGAATGTTTTTGGGCATACACCTCGCAAAGTAAATATGTGGTGCACCAATATATATTATTAATTAATGACTTTGAATACAACATTATCCTGTTGTTTATATAGTGACTTGGCTCCGAGTTGTTCATGTTAGTTTAGCAATATCCTTAAAGCTTGAATTAATTGGAAATAGTTAACAATGTATGTCAATAGTTTTCGCTGTAAAAATTAAAATATTGTTTTGGGAAGTTTTTCCTCTGGCAAAGGTTATTGAAAATTTTCAAGTTATAGTCCCCTGCAATTAATCAGCCATGTGATATTCATCGCCATTTGATTTTTTCTCTGTTTTCTATTTCTTATGGGTGCCTATCAAAACAGGTTCATCGTGTGTTGTTGGACATAGTTTCTGCGGCTGCAAATGCTACACCCGGTCTTGGAAGATATGCTCCTTTCAAGAGAGAGGTAATAATGCATTGCTGCTGTTCATATATGTGTTATAGATGTCTAGTCCAATGCTTGTGAAATACTTGTTTTTCAAAAAAAAAAATCAACCAGGTTGTGGCAATTGCAAGTGCTGCACTTGAGGGGTTTAAAAATGAAGCCAAAAAGATGGTAATTGCTCTAGTAGATATGGAGCGTGCATTTGTTCCACCTCAACATTTTATTCGTCTGGTCCAAAGGAGGTATGCTAAGATAATTTTCCTTTTTCATCTACTAACTTATTTATTTTTTATAGCTTTCCTGTTTCTCGATTCAGTATTTTGAGCTATTTTTTCGATCAAATTCCTATTACTTTTTAATAGAATGGAGAGACAACGTCGAGAAGAAGAGCTGAAGAATCGGTCCTCCAAGAAGGCACTTGATGCAGAGCAGTCAATTCTAAATCGGGTATGAAGTTAGCTAAGGGACTTTAGCAGATATTTTATAATATTAATCTCATTGGTAACTACATTCATTTAACTGACTGATTATTTTCTTCATTTCTCGTTTTAGGCAACTAGTCCTCAAACAGGTGGGCAACAATCTGAAGGAAGTTTGAAATCGATGAAGGATAAGCCAAGTAAGCAAGAAAAAGATGTACAAGAAGGATCAGCCCTGAAAACTGCTGGACCTGGTGGTGAGATAACGGCAGGTTGGTAATCAGCCTAAGCATCTGGAAAACATAATTATGAAATTTATGGTTTTATCCTCTATCGGGAATCATAGCCTTGAACTTCTTCTCTTTCCTATGATGCCTTTGCTAAACTGTAAAGATACAAGGATTTTCTATTTATTGAGTTGTCTGATCAGAAAAATAATTTGTGGTAGTGGAAATATCAAATTTAAACCGGTGGTCTGCGAAGTAGAGCCACAATATGTGAGCAAGGGCACTTCGCTCCTGAAATTCCCAAAACAAGCAGGTTTTAGTTTGAATCTGTAGAACTTTATGTAGATTTAGTTAAATTGCTCTTGTTAACAACAGGCAGGGAACGTTTTGAAACTTTAGAAACATATTAAAGGTCAAGACTTTGACAATGGGTATAACACTTCAGTATGCAAATATCTTCTTCATTTTCTGTAGCACATTTACTCGTCTTTAATCTTCTGGTAATACTATTTATAACCTCTTAATAATCCCAGTTTTGAAATGTTCTAACTTCACATCTCCCGGTTAGTAATCAAAGTTAAAAAAAAATTGCAATAAGCATGTATGCATTCATCCTTTAGTTTTTCTTTCTCAGAATCTAGTAGTAAGCCTGTGGCTAAGCTGGTAGGAAAGGTGGAAAAATGTAACAGAGATTTAGGAGGGATAGGAAAGGTAAAAGGCAAGTATTTATCAGAAGCTTTCTGGTATACAAATTCTATGCAAATTTGACAGAACTATTTGCTGCCTGCTGGTCTTCTATTGAGTTTTCCTTGGATTGGTCCTAAATAGAGTTCAATGACACAATATGATCCATGTAGCTGACTGCAAGGGCCAAAAGCTTTAGACTCAATTGTATTTTGTCACTGCAGGATTTTTACTGAAGAAAAGTGGAAAAACAAATGGATGGAGTAGGCGGTGGTTTGTTTTGAATGAGAAAACTGGCAAGGTTAGTGTATTGTGCTTCTATTAATCGTGGTTGTTTCTATCTGTGTGTACATGATTGTGAGTAGTTGATGATGCCTGTTATTTCCTTTGGTCAAGTAATGTTACTTAAATCTTCGCTGCAGCTTGGTTACACAAAAAAACAAGAGGAAAGGCATTTTCGAGGTGTCATCACACTGGAGGTACGAAGTGAATGCTCATTGCTTATGATACCTTGCTTTTGGTGAGACTATCATTGAGTAATAACCTTAATAGACATATACACGTGTTCTGGTTGTTAAATATTATTCATTACTGGAGAATCTATGTCTTGGTGATTATAGAAGTTCATTAATTTTTGCGTCAATTTTTAATGATATTCCATGTAAAATATCCATTTCCTGTTCTCTCTATTGCTCTCTTTTTGCAAGTTGCTTTATATGGTGATATTGCTCTCTCTTTGTTCAAATCTAGCTTTATTTGTCCTTGTAGTTGCATTATCTTGAGGGTGCTTGTTGTGAGATATTAGCTTCTATAAGAATTTTTGTGAATCTAGAGATGAGATCACTTTTAATTTGCCTAGTTCATGCGTGGCACTCTCTTTGTTCCATTTTATGCTTTTGTTCTCCTCTTGTTAAATAAAGAAAAAAAATTGATTTCTAAGGAACAGATTTCGGGGAACTGCATCCTTATGGTGTATGGCAATCGGGGGAGTGCGTATTGTACAATTAAAATTTAGAAGTCAATTAAGTTTTGGCTCTTTAAGTGGGGATGAGAAGGCTGCAACTGAAGAAAAATCTGGTTGACATTTGGGCCAGGTGGAAAAGTAGAAGAAGAAAATTGTACATTGAACTTTTATTTGTGGTATACTTTATCTTGGGAACACTTTTGCCAATAACATGATACAAACTCTTTAATGGTCATTAGCAAAATTCTATATTTTAAAGTTGCTAGATATAATAAGTTAAAATTTTCTTTGGAAACATATGTGTATGCATGTATCTATGTTGTGTGTGCATAAACTTTTAGAATTTACCTTCTAATTACTTAGGGAAGTGTTTTTATTCTTTCCGCTCTGTACCTCTGGCATTGTAAAGGTCCTAGTTATTACAGTGTGCTTTTAACAACACTATCATGGGTGATATTTTTGTGCCATGAGTAGTGACTGCAATAGTAATCACGGCAAGAAGAGGAGGCAGAAAAAAGAACACTATATTTCTAACCATTCATGCATCATTAAACTAACATACTCGGTTCTGATAAACAATGATTTTTGATGTGCGAAGAGTATACAATAGGAAAGTGCTTAGTTATGATGCTTAGACTCAAGTTTCAGGCATAAGATGTTAATTTTTTATTTGTTTTGAACTTTTGCTTTTACTTGGAGGGTTATATCTTTGTACCAATGCCCTACTGATCTAATGAAATTTGCCCGAAAAAACTTAATCTAGAGTAAAGTAGAAAAGATAAGTGAAATAATTGAAGAGACAAGAAAAAAAAAGGGAAGGAAAAAGTGGGAAGAATACTTAACCCTTAGCTTTCTGTTGACACAAACAAAGGTCAAAGAGACCCAGAAGTTGGAGAAATTGAGAGCTGAGAAAAAGATGATCGGTCCATGAAAAAGACAGTTCAGAAATAGCATCTACGAATCCCTTTCGCTATGTTTCTTGTTTAGTAATATTATAATTACTCCCTTTGTTTTAATTAGAATATTGATTTTTCAATCGGCAAAACTTTTTAGTAATGGGTTACTTTGCACCTTTAGAATCTTATCTTAAAGTGAATTAAAAGCTAGAGGTCCTGCCCAAAGTTGGTATTTCTATGAAGGGTAACATTGGAAAAGTGTTTTCCATATCCGTTTTTGCTCGACTACCTTAAATATTCTTAGTAGTTAATACATTACCATTTAACTATATTAAAATCCTTTTTGTAAATATGGTCTGGGTGTCCCTAGGCTTTGCCGAGGCCCAATCTTCTCCTTTTCTTAAGGATGCACTCCTCATATCAGCTTGGTGAATACGGGATCTTACTCCCGAGTGCTCCCCAAAAGGATCAAACCCTGGTTGACGAGGCAGCTCCTCTCCTTACCAATTGGAGAAACCCTTGTGGGTAGCTAAATTTAAATAATTGGACAAAGAAATCAGTTTCTTTTGAAAATGGAAAGACTAATGTTTGTGGGAGAATTTTGCACTTGACTTCTACTAAAAATCCCAATATTGCTGATTGGGACTAGAGAGTTTTTAGCTGCTATATCGCTTACAGCTCATATTGATATCTGCTTTTCTAATTGTTTATTCATCAGGAATGCAACATTGAGGAAGTTTCTGATGATGAAGGTGGCTCATCCAAAAGTTCCAAGGATAAGAAGGCAAATGGACCTGATTCTGGAAAAGGACCCAGTCTTGTTTTCAAGATAACTAGCAGGGTTCCATATAAGACAGTTTTGAAAGGTTTTACAAGTTCTTCCTTAAATTGATTTTGTTGTTCTTGTACCAAGTCGCATGCCATTATATGCTTCAATTTTATTTTGCAGCTCACAGTGCTGTTATATTAAAGGCTGAGAGCACTGCAGATAAGGTTGAGTGGCTAGGAAAGTTAAGAAATGTTGTTGAATCTAAAGGTGGTCAAGTGAAGGGTGAATCTGGCCCTCCCATGAGGCAAAGTCTATCAGATGGTTCACTTGTGAGTTATAGATTAATTCCATTGCTTTCTTTTATCTTATGCTTTTGATATGTTTATGTCTGGGTTTGGGGTGCTCTCGGGAGTTCTGTCATTCTTTATTGATTATTAGGGGTATTTTGGTTTATTGTTTGACTAATTTGTTCATTTAATTTGATTTAGTCAACTTTTAGATATGAATAAATGTTTGTCTGATAAGCATAAGAATTTGCCTTTTCTTTTTGTTCGGAAAAAATTCATTCAAAAGGTGAATTTTTTTTTTTGTACAAAGTAAAAAACCATTTTTTTAAATCAAAAGGAAATTCCAAAAACAAAAGAATTACCTGGAATTTTTTTTATGACACTGGAAAATTAGTTTTTCCGATCACTATTCTTTTCATCCTTTTATAAGCAAAGAACTACTTAAAATAAGGAGTTCTTTGGGGAGGTAGCCAATGCATAGCTTAACCAGCACCAAGTTGGGATGGGGTTTATCGAGTATGCATCTTCAACAGTATGCATGTTTCCCTTGCAGGATACGATGGCAAGAAGACCTGCTGATCCTGAAGAAGAGCTTCGGTGGATGTCCCAAGAAGTCCGTGGTTATGTGGAAGCTGTTCTTAATAGCCTTGCTGCCAATGTCCCTAAGGTCGGTTTATTCTCTTTAATGACCATTTTTGTTGTTTATGCTGATGTGTCGATTCTAATTGTTATTCTTTGAAGCAGGCCGTTGTTCTTTGCCAAGTAGAGAAAGCGAAAGAAGACATGCTTATTCAGTTATATAGCTCTGTGAGGTGGGTATTATCCATGTTCCATTGTCTGCAAGGTGTAAAAATGCACCCTTTCCCTGTAAAATCTATGCTGTTAAGCTTTATATGAGATTCCTGCATATGAGCGACCAATAGCAAAAATATCACTTTCCTTCTTTCTTCTTCTTGCTTTGTCAAAATGGTACTAGAAATTTGCTGTAAAAATTCTCATTGAGTGTCATCTTAATCCTGAGGCATAGGTTTTTCCATAGTTGAAATGAATTTTGCTGGATATTTGTTTTGAAGCTAGAACTAATATTCATGGATTATTTTATGTGCAAATGCAGAGAGGCATTTTGATAAAGAGGCATTTCTTGATATTTGTTTCTTAGTCTGAAGATTGTTCATACTGTTATGAATAAATAGTAACGAGTGTTGCATGTTGATATAAACCTACCAGATCTTTTTTTTTTTTTTTGGTTGATGCGGAAGAATTCCATCTGGTGGTTGGGTCAAAGACACGCAACTTTTAAACATTTAATTGGCATCCGTGCCTGGTTATTGAAAGCCATTCTTTTCTTATTTATTCTTTGGGGGGATACATGTTGCTCTTTGTTGTTATTTCTGTTTTCTGGTGAATAATTTTACTCTTACGCTTTTGGTGGTTAGTGCCTTAAGCAATGCGAGGATTGAGGAACTGCTCATGGAGGACCAAAATGTAAAGCGCAAGAGGGAACGCTACCAGAAACAATCCTCTCTTCTTTCAAAACTTACAAGGCAACTCAGCATCCATGACAATCGGGCAGCTGCCACCTCCAGCTGGTCTAATGGTAGTGTAGCAGGTACCATTTTTGTGGTTTTGTTTGCATAAACAAACATTGCGCTTTATTTGGAGAGATGGTTGCATACACATTTACTCTTCTATTGTTTTATTTGGTCAAATTAATGCAAAACCTTAAACTAATCCTATGGTTTTGTCTCCCTTTTCGTTGAGATACAGAAAGCAGCCCACGGGCAAGTGGATCCTCATCTGGCGATGACTGGAGGTCTGCATTTGATGCTGCTGCAAATGGACCTGTTGACTTAGGTAGATACGGGTCCAACGGTCATAGCAGAAGATACAGCGACCCAGCACAGAATGGCGATGGAGGTTCAGGTTCAAGCTCTGGAAGTCGCAGGACGCCAAATCGCTTGCCACCGGCACCACCACAGTCGGGTTCATCTTACAGATACTAAGATAGGAACTTGAATCAATTTTTCATTCAGCATTCATCTTTATCGAGCATCTCTCGAGCTCAGATTATATCGAGTAGCGTCTGAAGAATTAGAATCGGTATGTAGATATATATTTGGCGTTCACAACCATGTTGATTTTTTTAGATGTATTTTGATATATCACTTATAATCTGTTTTTGCTTCATCCGGGGAGAGGCAGGCATTGCTGCGAGGGTCATCTTTTCATATATTTTTTAAGATACTGCAAATTGTATTTGTTTGTTTTGAACCTAAATGAGCAAATCCCTTATTCCTCTTTGACTATTGTCTGGTTGCATCAAGGAAAAGGTGTCTGTAGGTTGGGTTGTGATCATAATTTTTCATATTCTTGTTCAAGACTGAATTGGACCTTACTCGCTTCAAATGCTCGAATTTATTCCCTATATATTAATATAAAAATTATTTTATATTAATATTTTTATATTTTTATAATTAAATTAAAATAAAAAATTTTAATTATTAAATTGAAACTTGAACGGCCAACTTGAAATAAGGAAAGTTTTGTCCTAGGACCCCGCCTTGGACAGGTCCAGGAAAAAATAAAGGTGAAACGTATCCAACTTATTTCTTGCAATTTGCAGGAAATTTTTTGAGAAGTAAATTGCAAGATTGGCCCCCAAACTTACGCCCATGTTCCTTTTTTTTTAAAAAAAAAAAAACCTTTTTTAAATCTAATTTTAAGCTCTCAGTTGATTTGAGCCATTGGATTTTTGGACTTGGCCACAAGAAT
>JBBYHO010000016.1:10396315-10412466 GCA_038382025.1 Adansonia gregorii
CAAACTTAATGCTAAGGGATAAGAATTTAATAGCATTTGTTTGATGATTACCTCAACCTTACCAAACTTTGATGCTATGCTCATTGTAACTTAAAGGATCATCATTTCTAGTGTTTGAGCATTCTTTGATGGTTTTGGTTTAACTTGATGAGGTTGTATGCTTAATTAACTTCCTTTGCTATGCAAATGTTCATCTTTCAAGGGTGGGTTTATCTCCATGAACCTTGCAAAACTTACAAACAATCATGGCAAAAGATGAGCATTAGAGGTACCAAGATTTTGATTATCAAAAAAAATTTAATAAGCTTAGGTTTTGTTAGGAATAAAAGATGTTCAATTAATTTAATGACTTTTAAAATAAGTGATACCAAATATTGATAAATAAAGAACATTAAGCATATTTGGTACCAATTATTAAAAAGTAATGGTATATAAAAAAATTTGTATTTTTGAGCATTATAAGGCAACATGAGCACTTAACGTATTTGATTTATGGAACACTCATCAATGAATTAAATACGATGTTTAAGCATGTAATGAGTTATGAAACAATGTTTATCAAAGTTTAGAAATCACAAAATTTGAAGGATTTCAAGTGAAAACTCATTAGGGAGACCAATTTTGCATTTAAGAATAAAAAAACACAAAATTGGTCATTATTCACTAATTGTATCAATACATGGTGACTTTTGTATTGATACAAATAGTGTTGTGCCGATACAAAGTTCATTGTATCGATACAGGTTTGGCTTTTTTGGGTTTTTGTTCATTGTATCAATACAGGGCTTTGAGTATCGATAGATGTCTTGAGTCTTTCGAAAAATGCTTAGTAAAATACGCAATTTGGCATTTCAAAACCCATGATTTTATATTCTAATGCAAACTTTTGATTTTAAACATTTGAAGCTCATATGAATAATCAAAGTTGGGATTAGAATAAGTTTTGAAATCAAGTTTAAATGAATTACCATATTTGGTCACATAAGTAAGGTAATATGCAACTAAAAGATTTTCATTCAGACCACATATACATAAGCTTAAAAATTATTTTCAATGTTTACGAAATTTGTTTAAGTCATAAATCACTAACTTATTACATAATCAAACATTCTAAGTTTTATGCAACCATAATTGAATATAAAGCATTAAAGAGACTTAAGAACTTGCTACTGCATGTTTATGGTATCATATCTTATAAGTAAGCTCTAGATGCCCCCTAAGGATATGCATATAATTTTTTCATGCAATAGAGCTTCCTAATAACTTATAGCATGAAGTTTATCAAAATCAACATTTTACATATAAATCATTCTTAATTTATGCTTCATAACAACATTTCATAAATGAATTTAACATACTATCATCAAGCACTAAATCATCAAATGCATGCACATTTAAGCTCATAGTTGCTTAAGATGTAAAACATGAATTTTCATAAAACTAATTAAAAACAATCTTTTTATTCAATAAAGTATTAATAAACACAACATGAAAAGTCAATACACATATTAAAATATTAAAGCTTAGAGGTTACTCATCACACTTCTTTATGTGTATAAAGCATCCATTTGTATTGCATTACTCCTTATTGCTCTAACACACATACAAGAAACTTTTCACTTGGTTTTTGGTACCCAAATTGCTTTGGGTCCTTGAATGTTAGTCTCAAAGCTTCTTGTTCACTTAGGAACCCATACTTCCCTAACTTTAAATTGTGTCATTTTCGTGATAAGACAAATATGCAAATTATGACCATGAAATTTGCAATGTGAGCACTTGGTCATATAAACTTGAAAAAATTTGTCAAAAATGATTTTTTTTCTTGTTCCAAGCTTTCAATCTTTCTTTTCAAATTAAAATTAGCTTTTTTTAAAATGTTAATTTTTAGCTTAGAATCATTAAAATCATTTTTCAAATCTTTGTTTTCATTCTCTAAAACAAGTTTTGATTTCAATAATAAATCATTTTTAACGTTTAATTTAGAAATCATTTTCTTGTGTTTAGAGTTCATTTCTTTAAACTCTATTACAAATCATCAAAAGCATCTTGTAACTCATCAAATGTATATGAATTTACATTTAGAGAGTTTGAGGTTACCTTAGGCTCATTAAGAGCCATGAAACAAAGGTTGCTAATTTGGTTTTCCTTAGAGTCATCATCATCAGAAGAGTCACTATCACTCCAAGTTGCTACAAATGCCTTTTTCTTCTTCTTTTTCAATAATGGGCAATCCGATTTGACATGCCAAGATTCGTTGCAATTGTAGCACACCACCTTGTTAACCTTCTTAGATTGGGATAATTTGCCCTTATCTATCCTCATGAATTTCTTGAATTTATTGGCAAATATGATCAAATCCATATCTTTATCATTTTCATCATCGTCATCCTCTTTCTTACTCATGGAAGCCTTCAATGTAACTCTAACTTTTCTTGGTTGCTCCTTTCCATGATTTATCATTATTTCTTATATAAGGACTGATCGGATGAGCTCATCTAAGGCAAAGAGATTGAGGTCTTTTGATTCCTCAATTATGGTTACTTTAGCTTCCCATGACTTAGAAAGGCTATTCAATATTTTCTTAACCATTTTTTTTGGGATACACCTTTCCAAGACCTTTCAACCCATTTACAATGTCCGTGAATGTATCTGACATTTCCTTGATGCTCTCTTCTAGTTTCATTTTGAACATCTCGTAATCAAGAGTGAGCATGCTTATCTTGGACTCCTTGACTTGATTAGCCCCTTCATGTGTGATAGCTAATTTATCCCATATCTCATTGGCATTATCACACAAAGACACCCTATTGTACTCATTAGGGCTTAATGCATAAAAGATTGTGTGCATGGCCTTGGCATTGAGTTGAGCCATCTTAGTGTCTTTCTTATCCTATTCCCATTCTTTCTAAGGAACTTCAAGATCTCTTGCCATCTTTGTTGGGATTAGTGGGCTTTTTATGACTATTTTTTGAACTTGATAATCATTTGCTTGGACGAATAGCCTTATTCTTATCTTCCAATATGCCTAATCTTCACCATTGAAGAGAGGAGGCCTCATAATTGAAAGTCCTTCTTGGCCCATGTTGAAAATATCACCACTAGCCTATAAAAATAAGACATAAGCTTTGATACCAATTGTTAGACCTTTTAGCGTTGAATGAAATCAAGAAGGGTGAATTGATTTCATAAAATTTTAGTAAATTAAAACTTTGATAAATAAAGTTGAGAAATCTAAACAATAAACTTTGGACTGCAAGTTAGTGAATAAAAATAAACAATTAAAGCAAAGGGAAAGAAGAAGCAAACTCAATGATTTATAGAGGTTGAGCCGTAATTGCCTATGTCCTTTACCTCGGCCTCACTTGTCTCAGATTTCCATAATTCACTAACTTGAATTGTTTACCTTTCAAGGAAAAGGTATAAGCTTTACACTCCCTATCTTTCAAAGCTAAGATAGAAACCTCTGCCCCTCATCTTTTATGGCTAAGATAGAACCCTCTCTCGTTGCTTTTGAAGGCTTAGTAGAAACCTTCTCTACTTTTCAATGGTTAAGTAGTAACCTCCTCTTTTTACAATGATTTGAGTATAAACAAATAAAACCTTTAAAAGTTAGGTGTTTATAAGAATTTTATCTCAAAGAAAATATGTATTTAAAGATACAAAATGAAGACTGCAAAAATAGGAAGAATTGATCTTATACAAAGATGAACTACTTAGTGAAAATGATGGTGAAAATGAAAGATATGGCTATAAGCACAATCTCTTGGTTGTTCTTCTTGTTGAAGGTGTTGGAATGGTTATTTATGGCCTTGATCATGATTCTAGCCATTACGAACATTTGGTGAAGGAATATAGTCATTGGAGCCTTCAAAATGTCATTTCCTATTATTCCCCGTACCTCTGTATCGATACAATTAAATGGGTATTGATACATTGTTTTTAACGGTCAAAAATATAATCGTTAAATAGTTAGTGATTTTTGCATTTTAAGGTGATTTAGCTACTGCCAAGTATTATATTGATACATACACATAGTGTATCAATACATTCGTATTGAAATCAATTTTAAAAAGTTTTTCATGACTTTAAAACATGTAAAACTTATCTAAAAATTTTTTATATAAAAATATGTATTAAAAACACATTTTTGAGTGATTGAAGGAGTTAACAATTTTCTAGTATTTTTCAAAGTGTTCACTAAATATTTCATGGAAAAATACTAATCTTGAAAATAATTAAACACAAGCTAATTAAGCTTAAGTTTTAGTTATATCAAACTTACGATTAATGCAAAGCTAGTATAGCTAGCGATGTCTTAGTTCGGCAAGAAAAGCTTTTTTTTCCACCATTTTCCTTAGAATCAAAGTTTGTTCGTCAAATGAAGGGAACTTGGATACTAATAATAATCTTCATTCTTTTTGTCATTGAGCACATAAGCACAATGCTTTCATTAAGATACATGATATTGATGCTTTGGATTGGCAGGAAAAGCTTTTATTTCCACCACTTTCTATTGAACCAAATTCATATTTCAAGTGAAACAAACTTAGATTCTCGTAAAAACCACCATTCTTTCCATGATTTCACACTATAATCAAGATCCTCTCATTGGGATGGATGATATTGGTGCTTTGGTTTGGCAAGGAAAGCTTTTCTTTCCATTTTTTCCCTTAGAATCAGAGTTCATCCATCAATTGAGAGAAACTTGGATACTTCTAAGAATCTCTATTCTTTTCATGATCGAGCACTATAAGCTCATTATTTTTATCAAGATACAAGATATTGATCTTTGGTTTGACAGGAAAAGCTTTTTTTCCATAATTTTTTTGAATAAAATGTTATATCTCAAGTGAGACAAACTTGGGTTCTCATAAAAACTACCATTCCTTCCATGAATATGCACTATAATCAAGATCTTCTCATTGGGATGGATGATATTGACGCTTTGATTTAGCAAGGAAAACTTTTCTTTCCACTATTTTTCTTACAATCAAAGTTCATCCATCAAATTAGAGAAACTTGGATACTCCTAAGAATCTCCTTTCTTTTCATGATCGGGCACTATATAGATGTTGTCTTCATTCGGATATTTGATATTGATCATGAAAAGCTTTTCATCCCACCATTTTTCATAGAATCAAAGTACATCTATCAAAAGGGACAAACTTAGATTCTTATCATAATCTCCATTCTTTTCATGATTAGGCTCTAGAATCACAATCTTCTCATTAGGATATAGGATACTAATGCTTTGATTTGGCAAGGAAATCTCTTATTTCCACCATTTTCCTTAAAATCAATATTCATCAATCAGATGAGCCAAACTTTGACTTTTGAAATAATCTCCATTCTTTTTATGATTAGACATCATAATGACATTTTTTTTCATTGTGAGGCATGATATTAATGCTTCGTTTTGGCAAGAAAAGTTTTTCCTTCCACCATTTTCCTTTGAATCAAAGTTCATCTGTCAAATAAGACAAACTTGAATTTTTATAGTAATCTCCAATCTATCCGTGACTAGGTGCTATGATCATGATTTTCTCATTAGGATACCTGATACTGATGCCTTGGTTCGGTAGGAAAAGCTTTTTTTTTTCCACAATTTTCCTTAGAATCAAAGTTTGTAAATCAAATGAGAGAAACTTAGATTCTCATAAGAATCTTTATTTTTTTTTGTCATCGAGCACTATGAGCACTTTGTCTTCATTGGGATACATGATATTGGTGTTTTGGTTTGTCATTAAAAGCTTTTTTTCCCACCATTTTTCAAAGAATCAAAGTGCATTCGTCAAATAAGACAAACTTGGATCTTATAATAATCTCCATTCTTTTCATGATTAGGCTCTAGAATCACGATCTTCTCATTAGGATACACGATATTGATGCTTTAATTTGGCAAGAAAACCTCTGCTTTCCATTATTTTCCTTAAAATCAATGTTTCATCAATCAAATGAGATAAACATTGACTCTTAAAATAATCTCCAATCATTTTGTGATAGGCATTTTAATCACGTTCTCTTTATTGGGATACATGATATTAACGTTTTGTTTTGGCAAGAAAAGCTTTTCCTTCCACCGCTTTTTGTTAAATCAAAATTCGTATGTCAAATGAGATAAACTTGAACTCCTATAATAATCTCTAATATTTTCGGGATTAGGCACTATGATCATGATTTTCTTATTGGATACCTATTACTAGTCTTTGGTTTGGCAAGAAAAGTTTTCTTTCTACCATTTTTCTTAGAATCAAAGTTCGTCCATCAAGTAAGACAAACTAGGGTTCTCATAGAAATCTCCATTATTTTGTGATCGAGCATTATAAGCATATTTTTGTCATTAGGATACATGATATTGATGCTTTGGTTTGGCAAGAAAAGCTTTTCTTTCCACCATTTTCTTAAATAAAAGTTCATATGTCATGTGAAACAAGCTTGGATTCTCATAAAAGCCACCACTTTTTCTATGATCATACACTATAATCACGATCTTCTCATTGGGATAGATGATATTGATGCTTTGGTCTGGCAGGGTTTGCTTTTCTTTCCACCATTTTCCTTAGAATCAAAGTTTGTCCATCAAATAAGAGAGACTTTGATACACCTAAAATCTCCATTCTTTTTGTGATCGGGCACTACAAGCACATTCTCTTTGTTAGGATACATGATATTGATTCTTTGGTTTACCATGAAAAGTTTTTCTTCCCACCATGTTTTGTAGAATTAAAGTGCATCCATTAAATAATACAGACTTAGATTTTATAATAATCTCCATTCTTTTCATGATTAAGCTCTAGAATCATGATCTTCTCATTAGGATACACGATACTGATGCTTTAATTTGGCAAAAAAACCTTTTCTTTCCATCATTTTTCCTTAAAATCATTGTTTATCAATTAAATGAGACAAACATTGGCTCTTGAAATAATCTCCATTCCTTTTATGATTAGGCACTATAATCACATTCTCCTTATTAGGATACATGATATTAATGCTTTGTTTTGGAAAGAAAAGCTTTTCCTCCCATCATTTCCTTTCGATCAAAATTTGTTTGTCAAATGAGACAAACTTGGATTCTTATAATAATCTCCAACCTTTTTGTGATTAGGCACTATGATCACGATTTTCTCATTACGATACTTGGGACTTATGCTTTAGTTTGGTAAAAAAATCTTTTCTTTCCACCATTTTCTTTTGAATCAAAGATCATATGTTACATGAGACAAACTTGGATTCTCGTAAAAACCTCTATTTTTTGTGATTGAGCACTATAATTACTTTTTCTCATTTGGATGCACGATATTAATGATTTGGTTTGGCATGAAAAGCTTTTCTTTCCACCATTTTCCTAATAATCAAAGTTCTCTGTCAAATAAGACAAACTTCAGTTCTTATAGTAATCTCTATCCTTTTCACGACTATGCACTACAATCATGATATTATTTTTAGGATAGATGATATTGAAGCTTTGATTTGGTAAGAAATGCTTTTTTTCAACCATTTTGCTTAGAATCAAAGTTCATCCATCAAATAAGACAAACTTGGATTCTCTAAGAATCTCCATTCTTTTTTTGACTTAGGACTATAAGCACATTCTTCTTATTAGGATACATGATACTGATGCTTTGATTTGGCAAGAAAAGTTTTTCTTTCCATAATTTTCCTAAGAATTAAAGTTCATCCGCCAAATGGGATAAACTTTTATTCTCGTAATAATCTCTAATCTTTTCCTGATTTCGCACTATAATCATGATCTTCTCATTGGGATAGATGATATTAATGCTTTGGTTTAGAAAGAAAAGCTTTTTATCCACTATTTTCATTAAAATCAATATTCATCCATCAAATGAGCAAACCTGGATTCTCTGAAGAACCTCCGTTCTTTTTGCGATCAGGCGCTATATGCACATTCTCCTGATTGGGATCATGATATTGATGTTTTGATTTGTCATGAAAAGCTTTGCTTCCCATCATTTTTCTTAGAATCAAAGTTCTTAAGTCAAATTAGATAAATCTAGATTCTTATATTAATCTTGTTGTTTTCATTATTGGGCACTAGAGTCATAATCTTCTCATTAGCATACACGATATTGATGCTTCTATTTGGCAAGACAAGCTCTTTTTTCTACCATTTTCCATAAAATTATTGTTCATCTATCAACAGAGATAAACCTTGATTCTTGAAATAATCTTCACTCTTTTTATGATTAGGCACTATAATCACAATCTCCACATTAGGACACATGATATTAATGCTTTGTTTTGGCAAGAATAGCTTTTCCTTCTACCATTTTCATTTGAATCAAAGTTCATCTATCAAATGAGACAAACTTGAATTCTTGTAATAATCTCCAATGTTTTCATGACAAGTCACTATGATCTTGATTTTCTCATTGGTTTGCGGGAAAAGCTTGTTTTCCACCATTTTTTTAAAATTAAGTTTCGTCTGTCAAATGAAACAAACTTGGATTCCTATAAAAATCACCATTCTTTTATGATCAAACTCTATAAGCACATTTTCCTCATTGTGATACAAGATATTGATGCTTTGGTTTGGTAGAAAAACCATTTCTTTCCACTATTTTTTTGAATCAAAGTTTGTACGTCAAGTGAGGCAAACTTGGATTCCTATAGAAAGTGCCATTCTTTTCATGATTACATACTATAATCATGATCCTCTCATTAGGATAGATGATATTGATGCTTTATCTGGTAGGAAAAACATTTTTTCCACCATTTTCCTTAAAATTAAAGTTCATCCATCAAATGAGAAAGCCTTGGATACTACTAAGAGTCTCAATTCATTTTGTGATCGGGCACTCAAGTAAATTCTCTTTATTACGATACACAATATTTATGCTTTGGTTTGGCATGAAAAGCTTTTCTTCCTAGCATTTTTTTAGAATCAAAGTTCATTTGCCAAATAAGACAAACATGGATTCTTATAATAATATCCATTCTTTTCATGAATAGGCTCCAGAATCATGATCTTCTGAATAGGATACACGATATTGATCTTTAATTTGGCAATAAAGGCTCTTTTTTCCACCATTTGCTTTAAAATCATTGTTCATCCATCAAATGAGACAAACTCTTATTCTCAAAATAATCTCCAATTTTTTTGTGATTAGGCACTATAATCACATACTCATAATTGGGATACATAGGATTAATGCTTTGTTTTGGCAAGCAAAGCTTTTCCTTTCACCATTTTCCTTTGTATCGATGTTAATCAATCAAATAAGACAAACTAGGGTTCTTATAATAATTTCCAATCTTTTTGTGATTAGGCACTATGATCATGAATTTCTCATTGGGATACTTGATACTAACACTTTGGTTTGGCAAGAACAGCTTTTCTTCCACTATTTTCCTTAGAATAAAAGTTTGTTTATCAAATGAAAGAAACTTGGATTCTCACAAGAATCTTCATTTTTTTTGTTAATAGGCATTATAAGAACATTGTTTTTATTGATACATATTTTAATGCTTTGTTTGGCAGGAAAAGCTTTTCTTTCCATCATTTTCTTTTGAATCAAAGTTCATACATTAAGTAGACAAACTTGGGTTCTCGTAAAAACTACCATTATTTTCATGATTACGCACTACAATCATGATCTTCTCATTGGGATTAATGACATTGATGCTTTGGATTGGTAGGAAAAACATTTTCCACCATTTCCCTTAGAATCAAAGTTCATCCATTAAAAGAGACAAGCTTAGATTCTTTTAAGAATCTTCATTCTTTTTGTAATCGGGCATTATATGCATATTTTCCTCCTTCAGGTGCATGATATTGGTGCTTTGGTTTGGCATGAAAAGCTTTTCTTCCCACTATTTTTCTTGGAATCAAAGTTCATCAATCAAATGAGACAAACTTTGATTCTTATAATAATCTACATTGCTTGCATGATTAGGCACTAGAATCGCAATCTTCTCATTAGGATACACATGATATTGATGCTTTGATTTGGCAAGAAAAGTTCTTATTTCCACCATTTTCTTTAGATCCATCAATTGAGATAAGTTTTGATTCTTGAAATAATCTCCATTTTTTTTGTGATTAGGCACCATAATCACATTGTCGTCATTAGGATACACGATATTAATGCTTTGCTTTACCAAAAAAAGCTTTTTCTTCCACATTTTTTCTTGAATCAAAGTTCATCTGTCAAACAAAACAAGCTTGAATTTTTATAATAATCTCCAATCTTTTTATGACTAGGCACCATGATAATGATTTTCTCATTGGGACACCTATTACTGATGCTTTTCTTTAGCAAGAAAAGCTTTTCTTTCCACCATTTTCCTAGATTCAATGTTTATCCATCAAATGAGACAAATATGGATTCTCATAAACTCCATTCTTTAATGATCAAGCAATATAAGTATATTCTCCTTATTGGGATACATGATATTAATTCGTTTATTTTGAAAGAAAAGTTTTCTTTCCATCACTTTCTTTTGAATAAAAATTCATATTAGTGAGACAAACTTGGATTATCATAAAAACCACCATACTTTACATGATTCGCACTATAATCAGAATCTTTTGATTGGGTTGATGATACTAATGCTTTGGTTTGGGAAGAAAAGCTTTTCCTTCCATCATTTTTCTTAAAATCAAAGTTTATCCATCAAACTTGGGTACTCATAACAATCTTCATTCTTTATGTGATTGAGCACTGTAAGCACATTCTCTTCATTGGGATATATAATATTGATGCTTTGTTTTGGGCATGAAAAGCTTTTCTTCCAACCATTTTTCATAGAATCAAAGTGCATCTATCATATGAGACAAATTTGGATTCCATTCTTTTCATGATTAGGCTCTAGAATCATGATCTTCTTATTATGATGCACGATATTGATGCTTTGATTTGGGAAGGAAACCTCTTCTTTCCATCATTTTCCTTAGAATCATTATTCATCAATTAAATGAAACAAACTTTAACTCTTGAAATATATCTTTATTCTTTTTGTTATTGGGCACTATAATCACACTCTCTTCATTGTGATACATGATATTAAATGCTTTGTTTAGCATGAAAAGCTTTTCCTTTTGCCATTTTCCTTTGAATCAAAATTCATCTTTCAGGTGAGAGAAACTTGGATTCTTATAATAATCTCCAACCCTTTCATGATTAGGCACTATGATCATGATTTTCTCATTGGATACTTGGTACTGATGCTTTGGTTTAGCAGGAAAATCTTTTCTTTCCACCATTTTTTAATCAAAGCTTATATATTATGTGAGTCAAACTTGAATTCTTAAAAAAACCTTTATTTTTGGTGATTAAGCACTATAATCACTTTCTCCTCATTTGGATGATGATATTGATGCTTTGGTTTGGTATGAAATGCTTTTCATTCCACTATTTTCCTGGGAACTAGAGTTCATCCATCAAATAAGGTGAACATGGGTTCTTATAGTAATCTCTATTCTTTTCACGATTATGCATTGTAATCATGATATTATTTCTGGGACAGATGATATTGATGCTTTAATTTGGCAAGAAAAGCCTTTTTTTTCCACCATTTTCCTTGGAATCGAAGTTCGTCAATTAAATAAGACAAATTTGGATTTTCTTACGAATTTCTATTCATTTTTTGATCGGGCACTATAAAGACATTCTTTTTATTAGGATACACGATATTAATGCTTTGATTTGGTAGGAAAATTTTTTTCCACCGTTTCCTAAGAATTAGAGTTCATCCATCAAATAAGATAAACTTAGATTCTCGTAATAACCTTTATTTTTTTTCATGATTTTGCACTATAATCATGATCTTCTCATTAGGATAGATGATACTAATCCTTTGGTTTGGCAATAAAAGCTTTTTATCCACCATTTTCCTTAGAATCAAAATTCATCCATCAAATGAGATAAACTTGGATTCTTCGAAGCATCTCTATTCTTTTTGTGATCGAGCACTATATGCACATTCTCCTTATTGGGTTAAATGATATTGATGCTTTGGTTTGGCATGAAAAGCTTTTCCTCCCACCATTTTTCTTAGAATAAAAGTTCATTAGTCAAATTAGATAAACCTGGATTCTTATATTAATGTTTGTTATTTTCATTATTAGGTGCTAGAATCATGATCTTCTCATTAGGATGCATGATATTGATGCTTTTATTTGGCAAAAAAAGCTCTTCTTTCCACTATTTTTGTTACAATCAATGTTCATCCATTAAATAAGACAAACTTTGATTTTTGAAATAGTTTCTATTCCTTTTGTGATTAGGCACTATAATCACCATCTTCTTACTGAGAGACATGATATTAATGCTTTGATTTGTCAAGAAAAGCTTTTTTTCCACCATTTTCATTTGAATTGAAGTTTGTCGATTAAATGAGATAAACTTGAATTCCTATAATAATCTCTAATCTTTTCTTGACTAGACATTGTCATCATGATTTTCACATTGGGATACCTCATACTGATACTTTGGTTTGGCAGAAATAGCTTTTTTCCCACCATTTTCCTTAGAATATAAGTTCGTTTGTCAAATGAGATAAACTTGGATTCTCATAAGAATCTCCATTCTTTTTGAAATCAGGCTCTATAAGCACGTTCTCCTTATTGGGATATGTGATATTGCTGCCCTAGTTTTATAGGAAAAGCTTTTCTTTCCAACATTTTCTTTTGAATCAAAGTTTGCACATCAAGTGAGACAAACTGGGATTCTCGTAAAAAGCACCATATTATCATTATTATGCATTATAATCATGATCTTCTCGTTGGGATAGAAGATATTGATGCTTTAGTTTAGTAGGGAAAACTTTTTTTTCCACCATTTTTCTTAGAATCAAAGTTCATCCATCAAATGAGAGAAACTCAAATACTTCAAAGAATCTCCATTGTTTTTGCAATTAGGTAAATAAGTACATTCTCCTCATTAGGATACACAATATTAATGCTTTGGTTTGGCACAAAAGCTTTTCTTCCCACCATTTTTTGTAAAGTTAAAGTGTTTTTGTCAAATAAGACAAACTTGGATTCTTATAATAATCTCCTTTCTTTTTAGGATAGGCTCTAGAATGGGATCCTCTAATAAGATACATGATATTGATGCTTAGATTTGGCAAGAAAAGCTCTTATTCCCGCCAATTTTCTTAGAATTATTAGTCATCCATCAAATAAGACAAACTTTGATTCTTGAAATAATCTCTAATTTTTTTGTAATTAGATACTATAATTACATCCCCCTAATTAGGATGCACAATATTAATGCTTTGTTTTGGCAAGAAAAGCTTTTCCTTTCATCATTTTCCTTTGAATCAAAGTTAGTTTATCAAATGAATCAAACTTAGACTTTTATAATAATCTCCAATCTTATTGTGTTAAGGCATTATGATTATGATTTTCTCATTGGGATACTCGATGTTGACGCTTTGGTTTGGCACGAAAAGCTTTTCTTTCCACCATTTTCCTTAGAATCAAAGTTCATCCATCAAATTAGACAACCTTGTATTCTTGTAAGAATCTCCATTCTTTTTTATATCGGGTACTACATGCACATTTTTCTTTGTGGGGTACATGATATTGATGCTTTGGTACAGTGTGCAAATCTTTTCTTCCCATAATTTTTCTTGTAATCAAAGTTCACCCATCAAATGAGAAAAACTTGGATTTTTATAATAATCTCCATTCTTTTCATGATTAGGCACTAGAATCACAATCTTCTTATTAGGATATAGGATATTGATGCTTTGATTTACCAAGAAAAGTTTTTCTTTTGACCATTTTCTTTAGAATCATTGCTCATCCATTTAATGAGACAAACTTTAATTCTTGAAATAATGTCCATTCCTTTTATGATTAGGAACTATAATCACATTCTCCACTATTTTCCTTTGAATCATAGTTTATCTGTCAAATGAGACAAACTTGGATTCTTATTATAATCTCTAATCTTTTCGTGACAAGGCACTATGATCACAATTTTCTCATTGGGATACCTAATAACAAAGCTTTGGTTTGGCAAGGAAAGCTTTGCATTCCATCATTTCCCTTAGAATCAAAGTTTATTCATCAAGTGAGACAAACTTGGATTCTCATAGGAATCTCTATTTTTTTATGATCAGGCACTATAAGCACATTCTCCTTATCAGGATACATGATATTAATGCTTTGGTTTGGCAAGAAAAGCTTTTCTTTCCACCATTATCTTTTGAATAAAAGTTCATATGTCAAGAAAGATAAACCTGGATTTTCATAAAAACCACCATTCTTTCCATGATTATGCACTATAATCATGACCTTTTCATTAGGATAGATGATATTGATGCTTTGATTTGGCAAGGAAAGCTTTTCTTTTCACCATTTTTCTTAGAATCAAAGTTCATCCATAAATGAGAGACTTGGATACACCTAAGAATCTTAATTCTTTTCATGATCAGGCACTATAAGCACATTTTCTTCATTGGGATACATGATAATGATGCTTTGGTTTGGCATGAAAAGCATTTCTTTTCACTTGGATTCTTGTAAAAACTACCATTCATTTCATAATTATGCATTATAATCCTAATCTTCTCATTTGGATCGATGATATTGATGCTTTGGTTTGACTAGAAAAGCTTTTTTTTTCAATCATTTTTTTTTACAATCAAAGTTCATCCATCAAATGGACAAACTTCGATACTACTATGAATCACTATTCTTTTTTTGATCGGGCACTGTAAGCACATCCTACTTATTAAGGTCCATGATATTAATGATTTGGGTTGGCATGAAAAGCTTTTTTTTACCATTTTTCATAGAATCAAAGTTCATCTGTCAAATGAGAAAAACTTGGATTCTTATAATAATCTTCATTCTTTTCATGATTGAGCACAAGAATCATGATATTCTCATTAGGATATGTGATATTGACGCTTGGATTCGGAAAGAAAAACTCTTCTTTTCACCATTTTCCTAAGAATCATTATTCATCAATCAAATAAGACAAAGTTTGATTCTTGAAATAATCTCCAATTTTTTATGATTTGACACTACAATCACATTCTCCCAATTCGGATACACAATATTAATGCTTTGTTTTAGGAAGAAAAGATTTTCCTTCCACTATTTGACTATGAATCAAAGTTCATCAGTCAAATGAGCAAACTAGGTTTCTTATAATAATCTCTAATCATTTCATGATTAGGCACTATGATCATGATTTTCTCGTTGGGAAACTTGATACTGATGCTTTTGTTTGGCAAGAAAAACTTTTTTGCATGAGTTCCCTCATAATCAAAGTTCGTCTATCAAATGAGAGAAACTTTGATTCTTATAAGAATCTCCATTCATTTTGGGATCAAGCACTATAAGCATATTCTCTTTATTGGGATACACGATATTGATGCTTTGGTTTGGCAATGATAGCTTTTCTTTCCACCATTTTCTTTTGAATCAAAGTTCATATGTCAAGAGAGATAAACTTAGATTCTATAAAAACTACCATTCTTTTCAAGATTATGCACTTTAATCATGATCTTCTTATTAGGACAGATGATATTTATGCTTTAGTTTGGTAGGAAAAGCATTTTTTTCCACCATATTCCTTAGGATCAAAGTTCATCCATCAAAAAAGACAGACTCAGATTCTTCTAAGAATCTCTATTCTTTTTGTGATCGGGCACTATATGCACATTTTTCTACTTGCGATACTTGATATTGATGCTTTGATTTAGCATGAAAAGCCTTTTCTTCTTGCTATTTTTCTTAGAATCAAAGTTTATCCTTTAAATGAGACAAACTTGGATTCTTACAATAATCTCCATTCTTGTCATGATTAGGCACTAGAATCACAATCTTCTCATTAGGATACATGATATTGATGCTTCGATTTGGAAAAAAAAAAGCTATTCTTTCCACCATTTTGCTTAGAATCATTGTTGATCCATCAAATAAGACAAACTTTGATTCTTGAAATAATCTCCAATTTTTTTTTGTGATTAGGCACTATAATCACATTTTCCTCATTAGGATACACAGTATTACTACTTTGTTTTGGCAAAAAAAAAAATTTCCCTTCCATTATTTTTCTTTGAAACAAAGTTCGTCAGTCAAATAAGATAAACTAGGATTCTTATAATAATCTCTAATCTTTTCTTGATTAGGCACTATGATAATGATATTGACACTTTGGTTTAGC
>JBBYHO010000016.1:10412566-10487055 GCA_038382025.1 Adansonia gregorii
AACTAGGATTCTTATAATAATCTCTAATCTTTTCTTGATTAGGCACTATGATAATGATATTGACACTTTGGTTTAGCAAGAAAAGTTTTTTCCATGATTTTTCTTAAAATCAAAGTTTATCTGTCAAATGAGAGAAACTTGGATTCCCATAAGAATCTCCATTCTTTTTGTCATCGGGCACTATAAACACGTTCTCTTCAGTAGGACACATGATATTGATGCTTTAGTTTGGTAGGAAAAGCTTTTCTTTCCACCATTTTCTTTTGATTCAAAGTTCGTATGACAATTGAGACAAATTTGGATTCTTGTAAAAACCATCATTCTTTTCACAATTACTCATCGTAATCATGATCTTCTCATTAGGATAGATGATATTGATGCTTTGGTTTGACAAGAAAAGCTTTTCTTTTCACTATTTTCCTTAGAATCAAAGTTCATCCGTAAAATAAGACAAAAAAGGATTCTTGTAATAATCTCTATTGTTTTCATGATTAGGCACTAAAATCACTTTCTTCTCATTAAGATACATAATATTGATGCTTTTATTTGGCAAGAAAAAGTTCTTTTTTCCATCATTTTCTTTAGAATCATTGCTCGTCCATCAAATGAGACAAACTTTGGTTCTTGAAATAATCTTCATTATTTTTGTGATTAGGGACTAAAATCACATTCTCCTCATTAGGATAAATGATATTAATGCTTTGTTTTCACAAGAAAAGCTTTTCTTTCCACCATTTTCCTTTAAATTAAAGTTCATCTTTCAAATAAGACAAACATGGATTTGTATAATAATCTCCAATCTTTTTATAACTTGGCACTATGACCACGATTTTCTCATTGGGATACCTAATATTGATGCTTTGATTTGGCAAGAAAAGCTTTTCATTCCATAATTTTTCTTAGAATCAAAGTTCATTAGTCAAATAAGACAAACTTGGATTTTTGTATGAATGCCCATTCATTTATGAACGGGCACCGTAAGCACAGTCTTATCATTGGGATACACAATGTTTATGCTTTGGTTTGGCAAGAAAAGCTTTTCTTTCCACCATTTTCTTTTGAATAAAAGTTCATGTTTCAAGTGAGATAATTTGGATTCTCATAAAAACCATCATTCTTTCCACGATTACACGCTATAATCATGATCTTCTTATTGGGATAGATGATATTGATGCTTTGGTTTGGCAAGGAAAGCTTTTCATTCCACTATTTTCATTAGAATCAAAGCTCATCCATCAAATGAGAGAAACCTGGGTACTCCTAAGAATCTTGATTCTTTTTGTGATCGGGCACTATAAACATATTATCCCCATTGGGATACATGATATTGATCCTGTAGTTTGGCATAAAAAGCTTTTCTTCCCACTATTTTTTTGTAGAATCAAAGTGTATCCATCAAATAAGACAAACATGGATTCTTATAATAATCTCCATTTTTTTCATAATTAGGCTCTAGAATCATGATCTCCTCATTAGGAGACATGATATCGATGGTTTGATTTGGTAAGAAAAGCTTTTATTTGCACTAATTTCCTTAGAATCATTATTCATCCATCAAACAAGACAAGCTTTGACTCTTAAAATAATCTCTAATTTTCTTGTGGTTGGACACTATAATTATGTACTCCTTATTGGGATGCACAATATTATTCTTTGGCAAGAAAAGCTTTTCCTTTCACTATTTTCGTTTGCATCAAAGTTTATCTGTCCGATAAGACAAACTTAGATTCTTATAATAATCTCCAATCTCTTCATGATTAGGCATTATGATCATATTTTTTTCATTGGGATACCTGATACTGATGGTTTGGTTTGGCAGGAAAAGCTTTCCTTTCCATGAATTTCCTTAGAGTCAAAGTTTGTCTATCAAATAAAAGAAACTTAGATTCCTATGAGAATCTCTATTCTGTTTGTGATAAGAAACTATAAGCACATTCTCTTTGTTGGGATACATGATATTAATGCTTTGATTTGGCAGGAAAATGTTTTCGTTCCACCATTTTATTATGAATTAAAGTTCATACATCAAGAGTGATAAAGTTGTATTCTCATAAAACCATAATTCTTTTCATGATTATGTACTAGAATCATGATATTCTCATTGGGATAAATGATATTTATGCTTGGTTTGGTAGGAAAAGCATTTTTCCATTATTTTCCTTAGAATCAAAACTCCTCCATCAAAAAAGAGAAGCTTAAATTCTCCTAAAAATCTTCATTCCTTTTGTGATCGTCAATTATATGCATATTTTCCTTCTTGGGATACATGATATTGATACTTCAATTTGGCATGAAAAGCTTTTCCATTTTTCTTAGAATCAAAGTTTATCCTTTAAAAAAGCCAAACTCAGATTCTTATAATAATCTCCATTCTTTTCATGATTAGGCACTGGTCTTCTTATTAGGATACAAGATATTGATGCTTTGATTTGGCAAGAAAAGTTATTTTTTCCACTAGTTTCCTTAGAATCATTGTTCATCCATCAAATAAGACAAACTTTGATTCTTGAAATAATCTACATTCTTTTTGTGATTAGGCACTATAATCACAATTTTCTCATTAGGATACCTGAGATTAACACTTTGTTTTGGCAAGAAAAGCATTTCTTCACCAGTTTCCTTTGAATCAAAGTTTATCTATCAAATAAGGTAAACTTGAATTCTTATAATAATCTTTAATCTTTTTGTGACTAGGCATTATGGTCATGATTTTCTCATTGGGGGATATGGATGCTTTGGTTTGACAAGAAAAGTTTTTTACACTATTTTTCTTAGAATCAAAGTTTGTCCATCAAATGAGCTAAACCTAGATTCTCGTAAGCTATTTTCTTTTGTGATCAAGCACTATAAGCACATTCCCCTATTGGGATACATGTACTGATGCTTTAGTTGGGTAGCAAAAGCTTTTCCTTTCACTATTTTCTTTTGGACCAAAGTTCATACGTCAGGAAACACAAACTTGGATCTTGTAAAAACTGTCATTCATTTTAAGATTACATACTATAATTATGCTCTTCTCATTGGGATAGATGATATTGATGCTTTCGTTTGGTAGGAAAAGCATTTTTCCACCATTTTCTTTAGGATTAAAATTCGTCCATCAAAAGAGGCAGGTTTAGATTCTAAAAATCTTCATTCATTTTGTGATCGAGCCCTATATGCACATTTTCCTCATGGATATACAAGATATTGAAGCTTTGGTTTGGCATAAAAAGCTTTTCTTCCCACCATTTTTCTTAAAATCAAAGTTTATCCTTCAAATAAGACAAACTTGGATTCTTATAACAATCTTAATTTTTTTTCATGATTGGGTACTAGAACCGTAATCTTATCATTAGGATACGTGATATTGATGCTTTGATTTGGAAAAAAATCTTTTTTTCTACCATATTCCTTAGAATCGTTGTTCATCAATCAAATGAGACAAATTTGATTCTTGAAATACTCTTTAATTTTATTATGATTAGACACTAAAATCACATTCTCCTCATTGGGTGCACAATATTATTGATTTGCTTTGGCAAGGAAAGCTTTTTCTTTTACCATTTTCATTTGAATCAAAGTTCATAAATCAAATCAGATAAACTAGGATTCTTTTAACAATCTTTAATCTTCTCATGATTTGGCGACATTATCAAGATTTTATCATTAGGATACCTAATACTTATGTTTTGGTTTCGGAAGAAAAACTTTTCTTTCCATCAATTTCCTTAGAATCAAAGTTCATTCGTCAAATGAAAGAAACTTGGATTCTTGTAAGAATCTCTATTCTTTTTGTGATCGAGCATTATAAGCACATTCTCTTCATTGGGATACACAATGTTAATGCTTTAGTTGTTAGCAAAGCTTTTGCTTCCACCATTTGTTTTTGAATTAATGTTCATATACCAAGAGAGACAAACTTGGATTCTCATAAAAACTGTCATTCTTTTCAAGATTACATGCTATAATCATGATCATCTCATTGGGGTAGATGACATTGATGCTTTGGTTTGGCAAAAAAAGCATTTTTTCCACATTTTCCATAAGATCAAAGCTCATCCATCAAAAAAGACAGGCTCGAATTTCCTAAGAATCTTTATTCTTTTTGTGATTGGGCACTGTATGCACAGTTTCCAACTTAGGATACATGATATTGATGCTTTGATTTAGCATGAAAAGCTTTTCTTCTCCTCTTTTTTTAGAATCAAAGTTTATCCATTAAATAAGATAAACTTGGATTCTCATAATAATCTTTATTCTTTTCATGATAAAGGCACTAGAACCACAATCTTCTCATTAGGACGCATGATATTGATCTTTTATTTGGAAAGAAAACCTCTTCTTTCCACCATTTTCCTCACAATTATAGTTGATCAATCAAATAAGACAAACTTTGATTCTTGAAATAATCTCCAATTTTTTTGTGATTAGGCATTATAATCATGTTTTCATCATTAGGATACACATTATTAATGGTTTGTTTTGGCAAGAAAAGCTTTTTCTTCCACTATTTTCCTTTGAATCAAAGTTTGTCCGTCAAATGAGGCAAATTAGGATTCTTATAACAATCTCCAATCTTTCCATGATTTGGCACTATGATTATGATTTTATTATTGTGATACCTGATACTGATGCTTTGATTTGGCAAGAAAAACTTTTCTCTCCACAAATTTCCTTAAAATCAAAGTTTGTCTATCAAATAAGAGAAACTTGGATTCTTGTAAAAATCTTCATTCTTTCTGTGATCGAGCACTGCAAGCACATTCTCTTCATTGGGATACAAGATGTTGATGCTTTGGTTTGGCAGCAAAGGCTTTTCCTTCCACCATTATCTTTTGAATCAACGTTCATACGTTAAGACAGATAAACTTGGATTCTCATAAAAACTACCATTTTTTCCAAGATTGCATACTATAGCCATGATCTTCTCATTGGGATGGATGATATTGATACTTTGGTTTGTCAAGAAAAGCTTTTCTTTCCACCATTTTCCTTGGAATCAAAGTTCATCCATCAAATGGAAAAACTTGGATACTCTTAAGAATCTTTATTTTTTTTTATGATTGGGCACTAGAAGCACATCCTCTTTATTGGGATACACGATATTGATGTTTTCTTTTGCATGAAAAGCTTTTCATCCCACTATTTTCTTAGAATCAAAGTTTATCTATCGAATGAGACAAACTTGGATTCTTATAATAATCTCCATTCTTTTCATGATTAGGCTCTCGAATCACGATCTTCTCATTATCATACACGATATTGATGCTTGATTTGGAAAGAAAAGCTTTTCTTTTCTCACCTTTTTCCTTAGAATTATTGTTTATCAATCGAATGAGACAAACTTTGATTTTTGAAATAATCTTTAATTTTTTTTTGTGATTAGATACAATAATTGCATTCTCCCCATTGGGATGCATAATATTAATGCTTTGTTTTGGTAAGAAAAGCTTTTCCTTTTGCCATTTTCCTTTAAGTCAAAGTTCATCAGTTAAATAAGGCAACTAGGATTCTTATAATAATCTCAGATCTTTTCATGATAGGCACTATGATCATGATTGGTTGATTGGATACCTAATACTGATGCTTTGGTTTGGCAAGAAAAGCTTTTTTTTCCATGAATTTCCTTAGAATCAAAGTTCATCCATCCAATGAGAGAAACTTTGATTCTTATAAAAATCTCCATTCTTTCTGTCATCAGGCACCATAAGCACATTCTCTTAATCGGGATATATGATATTGATGCTTTGGTTTGGTAGGAAAAGATTTTCTTTCCGCCATTTTCTTTTGAACTAAAGTTCATATGTCAAGAGAGATAAACTTGGATTCTCATAAAAATAACCATTTGTTTTATGATTACGTACTATAATCATGATCTTCCCATTGGGATAGATGGTGTTGATACTTTGGTTTCACAGGAAAAGCATTATTTCCACCATTTTTGATAGAATTAAAGTTCATACATCAAAAAAGGCAAGCTTAGATTCTCCTAAGAATTTTCATTGTTTTTGTGATCGAGCCTATAAGCAAATATATTAATGCTTTGATTTGGTAGGAAATGCTTTTCTTCTTGCCATATTTCTTAAAATCAAAGTTTATCCTTCAAATAAGACAAAGTTGGATTATTATAATAATCTCTACTCTTCCCATGATTAGGCACTAAAATCACGATCTTATTATTAGGATACATGATATTGATGCTTTAATTTGGCAAAAAAAGCTCTTCTTTCCTTCATTTTCCTAAGAATAATTGTTCATCCATCAAATGAGAAAAATTTTAATTCTTGATAGTGTCCATTCTTTTTATGATTAGCACTATAATCACATTCTCCTCATTAGGATACATAATATTAACATTTTGTTTTGGCAAGAAAAGCTTTTCCTTTCACTATTTTCCTTTGAATCAAAGTTTATATGTCAAATGAGACAAACTTGCATTCCTATAACAATCTACAATCTTTTCATGGCTAGGCACTATGATCACAATAAATGTACTATTCTCATCAAGATTCCCGATATTGATGCTTCAGTATGGCAGGAAAAGCATTTTTTTCACCATTTTCCTTAGGATCAAAGTTCATCCATTAAAAAGGACTAGCTGGGATTCTTCTAAGAATCTCTATTCTTTTTGTGATCGGGCACTATATGCATATTTTCCTACTTGGGATACATGATATTGATCTTTGATTTGGCATGAAATGCTTTTCTTCTTGCCAATTTTCTCAGAATCAAAGTTTATCCTTCTATTTGACAAAGTTGGATTCTTACAATAATCTTTATTCTTCCCATGATTAAGCACTAGAATCATGATCTTCTCATTGGGATACATAGTATTGATGCTTTGATTTGGCAAGAAAAGCTCTTATTTCTACCATTTTCCCTAGAATCATTGTTCATTTATCAAATTAGACACTTATATTCTTGAAATAATCTCCATTCTTTTTGTTATTAGGCACTATAATCATATTCTCCTTATTAGGATACATGAAACTAATGCTTTGTTTTGCCAATAAAAGTTTTTCCTTCCACCATATTCTTTGAATCAAAGTTCATCTGTTAAATCAAATAAACTTGGATTCTTATAATAACATCCAATATTTTGATAACTAGGCACAAGATATTGATGCTTTGATTTGGCAAGAAAAGCTTTTTTTCTCAGCATTTTTCTTAAAATCAAAGTTTATCCTTCAAATAAGACAAACTTGGGCTCTTATAACAATCTTCATTCTTTTCATGATTAGGCACTAGGATCATTATCTTTACATTAGGATATATGATATTAATGCTTTGATATATCAAGAAAAGCTCTTACTTCCACCATTTTGCTTAGAATTATTATTCATCCATCAAATGAGACAAACTTTTATTCTTGAAATAATCTCTAGTCTTTTTGTGATTAGGCACTATAATCACATTCTCCCCATTGGATACATGAAATTAACATTTTATTTTGCCAAGTAAATCTTTTCCTTCCACCATTTTCCTTTAAATCAAAGCTCATCTGTAAAATGAAACAAACTTAGATTCTTATAATAATCTCCCATCATTTCATGACTAGGTGCTATGATCGCAATAAGCACATTCTTCTTATCGGGATACCCGATATTGATTCTTTGGTTGGCAAGAATATTTTTTCTTTCCACCATTTTTTTAAATAAAAGTTCATATGTCAAGTGAGTCAAACTTGGATTCTCGTAAAAAACCACTGTTTTTTCCACGATTATGCACTAAAATCATGATCTTTTCATTACCATAGATGATTTTAATGCTTTGGTTTGGCAAGGAAAGCTTTTCTTTTCACCATTTTCCTTAGAATCAAAGTTCTTCTATCAAATAACAGAAACTTGAATACTTCTAAGAATTTCTATTCTTTCGTGATCGGGCACATAAACACATTGTTCTTATTAGGAGACATGATATTGGTCCCTTGGCATGAGAAGCATTTATTCCTACCTTTTTTTTGTAGAATCAAAATGCATTTGACAAAAAAGACAAACTAGGGTGATTATCATAATCTTCATTCTTTTCTTCTCATTACACGATAATAATGTCATGATTTGGCAAGAAAAGCTCTTATTCCCACCAATTTCCTTAGAATCATTATTCATCCATCAAATGAGACAAACTTTAATTCTTTAAATAATGTCTATTTTTTTCGTGATTAGGCACTATAATCACGTTTTTCTCATTAGGATACACAATATTAATGGTTTGTTTTGGCAAGAAAAGCTTTTCCTTCCACCATTTTCCTTTGAATCAAAGTTTATCTCTGATATGAGACAAACTTGGATTCTTATAATAAACTCCAATCTTTTCATGTTTAGGCACTATGATTATGATTTTCATGTTGGATGCCTGATGCTGATGCTTTGGTTTAGCAAAAAAAGTTTTCTTTCCACCATCTTCCTTAAAATCAAAGTTCATCTATCAAATAAGACAAACTTGAACTCTCATATGAATCCTATTATTTTTGTGACTAGGCACTATAAGCATATTCTCGTTGTTGCGATACATGATATTGATGCTTTGGATTGGTAGGAAAAGCTTTTTCTTCGACCATTTTCTTTTGAATCAATGTTTATACATCAAGTGAGACAAACTTGGATTCTAATTAAAACTACCGTTTTTTTCATGATTATGCACAATAATCATGATCTTTTTATTGGGGTAGATGATATTGATGCTTTGGTTTATGCTAGAAAAGCTTTTCTTTTCACCATTTTCTTAGAATCAAAGTTTGTCCATCAAATAGACAAACTTGGATACTCCTAAGAATCTCAATTCCTTTTGTGATCAAGGACTATGAGCACATCCTCGCCATTAGGATACATAATATTGATGCTTTAGTTAAGCATGAAAAGCTTTTCTTCTAGCCATTTTTCTTAGAATCAAAGTTTATCTGTCAAATGAGACAAACTTGGATTCTTATAATAATTCCATTCTTTTCGTGATTAGGCACTAGAGTCACGATCCTCTCATTAGGATACATGATATTGATGCCTTGAGTTGGAAAGAAAAGCTCTTCTTTCCACCATTTTCCTTAGAATCATTGTTCATCAATCAAATAAGATAAACTTTGGTTCTTGAAATAATCTCCAACTTTTTTGTGATTAGGCACTATAATCACATTCTCGTCATTAGGATGCAAAACATTAATGCTTTGTTTTGGGAAGAAAAGCTTTTTCTTTTGCTATTTTCTTTTGAATCAAAGTTCATTAGTCAAATAAGGCAAACTATGATTCTTGTAATAATCTCCAATCTTTTCACGATTAAGCACTATTATCACGATTTTCTCATTAGGATAACTAATACTAATGCTTTGTTTTTGTAAGAAAAGTTTTTCTTTCCATGAATTTCCTTAGAATCAAAGTTCATCCATCTAATGGGATGAACTTTGATTCCCATAAGAGTCTTTATTCTTTTTGTGATCAGGCACCATGAGCACATTCTCTTTATTGGGATACACGATATTGATGTTTTGGTTTGGCAAGAAAAGATTTTCTTTCCACCATTTTCTTTTGAACAAAAGTTTATACCTCAAAAGAAACAAACTTAGGTTCTCGTAAAAGCTGCTAATGTTTTCATGATTAAATACTATGGTCATGATCTTTTCATTCGCGTAGACGTTGTTGATGATTTGGTTTAGCAAGAAAAACATTTTTTCCCATCATTTTTCTTAGAATCAAAGTTCATACATCAAAAGAGACAAGCTTGGATTCCCCTAAGAATCATCATTCTTCTCATAATCAAGCATTATATGCATATTTTCCTCCTTGAGATACATGATATTGATGCTTTGATTTGGCAAGAAAAGCTCTTCCGCTAAGCATTTTTCTTAAAATCATAGTTTATCCTTCAAATGAGACAAACTAGGGCTCTTACAATAATCTCCATTCTTTTCATGGTTAGGCACTAGGATCATTATCTTCTAATTAGGATACATGATATTAATGCTTTGGTATAGCAAGAAAAGCTTTTATTTCCACCATTTTCCTTAAAATCATTGTTCATCCATCAAATGAGACAAACTTTGATCCTTGAAATAATCTCCATTCTTTTTATGATTAGGCACTATAATCACATTCTCCTCATTGGGATACATGAAATTAACATTTTGTTTTGCCAAAAAAATCTTTTCCTTCCACCATTTTCCTTTAAATCAAAGCTCATTTGTAAAATGAAACAAACTTGGATTCTTCTAATAATCTGTAATCATTTTGTGACTAGGTACTACAATCGCAATAAGCACATTCTTTTTATTGGGATACCCGATATTGATTCCTTGGTTTGGCAAGAATAGTTTTTCTTTACTCCATTTTTTGATTAAAAGTTCATATGTCAAGTGAGTCAAACTTGAATTCTTGTAAAAACCACTATTCTTTTCATGATTATGCACTATAATCATGATCTTCTCATTAGGATAGATGATTTTGATGCTTTGGTCTGGCAAGGAAAGCTTTTCTTTCCACCATTTTCCTTAGAATCAAAGTTCTTTTATCAAATGAAAGAAACTTGAATACTCCTAAGAATTTCTATTCCTTTTGTGATTGGGCACATAAACACATTCTTCTCATTAGGAGACATGATATTGGTCCCTTGGTTTGGCATGAGAAGCATTTATTCCCACCATTTTTTTGTAGAATCAAAGTGCATCTGACAAAAAAGACAAACTTGGATAATTATAATAATCTTCATTCTTTTGTTCTCATTTGGATACACGATAATAATGCCATGATTTAGCAAGAAAAGCTCTTATTCCCACCAATTTCCTTAGAATCATTATTCATCCATAAAATGAGACAAACTTTAATTCTTTAAATAATCTCTAATTTTTTTTGTGATTAGGCACTATAATCACATTTTCCTTATTAGGATACACAATATTAATGGTTTGTTTTCGCAAGAAAAGCTTTTCCTTCCACCATTTTCTTTTGAATCAAAGTTCATCTCTTAAATGAGACAAACTTGGATTCTTATAATAAACTCTAATCTTTTCATGATTAGGCACCATGATTATGATTTTCACGTTAGGATTCCTAATGCTGATGCTTTGGTTTGGCAAAAAATGTTTTCTTTCCACCATTTTCCTTAGAATCAAAGTTCATCTATCAAATAAAACAAATTTGGATTCTTATAAGAATCCTATTATTTTTGTGATTGGGCACCATAAGCATATTCTCGTTGTTGCAATACATGATATTGATGCTTTGGATTGGTAAAAAAACTTTTTCTTTGACCATTTTCTTTTGAATCAATGTTCATACATCAGGAGAAACAAACTTGGATTCTAATTAAAACTGCCATTCTTTTCACGATTATGCACAATAATCATGATCTTGTTAGGGTAGCTAATATTGATGCTTTGGTTTATGCTAGAAAAGCTTTTCTTTCCACCATTTTCCTTAGAATCAAAGTTCATCCATGAAATGGACAAACTTGGATACTCCAAAGAATCTCTTTTCTTTTTGTGATCGAGGAGTATGAGCACATCCTTATCATTAGGATACACAAAATTAATGCTTTGGTTTAGCATGAAAAGCTTTTCTTCCTACCATTTTTCTTAAAATCAAAGTTTATCTATCAAATGAGACAAACTTGGATTCTTATAATAATCTCCATTCTTTTCATGATTAGGGACTAGAGTCATGATCCTCTCATTAGGATAATGATATTGATGCCTTGATTTGGAAAGAAAAGCTGTTCTTTCCACCATTTTCCTTATAATCATTGTTCATCAATTAAATGAGATAAACTTTAGTTCTTGAAATAATCTCTAACTTTTTGGTGATTAGACACTATAATCACTTTCTCGTCATTAGGATGCAAAATATTAATGCTTTGTTTTGGCAAGAAAAGCTTTTCCTTTTGCTATTTTCCTTTGAATCAAAGTTTGTCAGTCAAATGAGGCAAACTACGATTCTTATAATAATCTCTAATCTTTTCACAATTAGGCACTATTATCACGATTTTCTCATTGGGATAACTAATACTGATGCTTTGGTTTTGCAAGAAAAGTTTTTCTTTCCATGAATTTCCTTAGAATCGAAGTTCATCCATCAAATAGAATGAACTTTGATTCTCTTATGAGTCTCCGTTCTTTTGTGATTAGGCACCATAAGCACATTTTTTTCATTGGGATACACGATATTGATGCTTTGGTTTGGCAAGAAAAGATTTTCTTTACACCATTTTCTTTTGAGCCAAAGTTCATGCCTCAAAGGAAACAAACTTGGGTTCTCGTAAATGCTGCCATTATTTTCATGATTAAGTACTATAGTTATGATCTTCTAATTTGGGTAGATGGTGTTCAAGATTTGGTTTAGCAAGAAAATTATTTTTCACCATTTGTCTTAGAATTAAAGTTCATACATCAAAAGATACAAACTTGGATTCTCTTAAGAATCTCAATTCTTTTTGTGGTCGTGCACTATATGTACATTTTCCTCCTTGGGATAATTGATATTGATGCTTTCATTTAGTATGAAAAGCTCTTCTTCCTGGCATTTTTTTTAAAATCAAAGTTTATCCTTCAAATGAGACAAACTTGGATTCTTATAGTAATCTCTATTCCTTTCATGATGAGGCACGGGATCATGATCCTCTCATTAGGATACATGATATTGATGCTTTGATTTAGCAGGAAAAGCTCTTATTTTTGCCATTTTCGTTAGAATCATTGTTCATCCATCAAATAAGACAAACTTTGATTCTTGAAATATTCTCCATTCTTTCTATGATTAGGCACTATAATCACATTCTCCTCATTGGGATACATGAAATTAACATTTTGTTTTGCCAAGAAAATCTTTTCCTTCTACCATTTTCCTTTGAATCAAAGTCTGAAACAAACTTGGATTCTTATAATAATCTCCAATTTTTTTATGACTAGGCATTATGATTGCAATAAGCAAATTCTTCTTATCTGAACACCCGATATTGATCCATTGGTTTGGCAAGAAAAGTTTTTCTTTCCACTATTCCTTTTTGAATAAAAGTTCATATGTCAAATGAGGCAAACTTGGATTCTCATAAAAAGCCACCATTCTTTCCATGATTACGCACTATAATCATGATCTTCTCATTAGGGTCGATGATATTGATGCCTTGGTTTGGCAAGGAAAGCTTTTCCTTACACTATTTTCCTTAGAATCAAAGTTCATCAAATGAGAGAAACTTGAACACTTCCAAGAATCTCTATTTTTTTTGTGATTGGGCACTATAAGCACATTCTCCTCTATAGGATACATGATATTGGTCCCTTAGTTTGGCATGAAAAGTTTTTCTTCCCACCATTTTTTGTAGAATCAAAGTGTATCCATCAAATAAGATAAACTTCAAGCTTATAATAATCTCCATTCTATTTTTTTTATTAGGATACAAGATATTGATGCTATGATTTGCCAAGAAAAGCTCTTATTCCCAACAATTTCTTTAGAATCATTGTTTATCCATCAAATAAGACAAACTTTGATGCTTGAAATAGTTTCTAATTTTTTTTTGATTAGATACGATAATCACATTCTCCTCATTGGCATGCACAATATTAATGCTTTCTTTTGACAAGAAAAGCTTTTCCTTCAACCATTTTCCTTTGAATCAAAGTTTGTCTCTTAAATAAGACAAACTTGGATTCTTATAATAATTTTCAACCTTTTCGTGTTTAGGTACTATGGTTATGATTTTCTCATTGGGATACCTAATGATGATGCTTTGGTTTGGCATGAAAAGTTTCTCTTTCTATCATTTTCCTTAGAATCAAAGATCATCCATTAAAAAAGACAAACTTAATTTCTCTAAGAATCCCAATCGTTTTTGTGATTAGGCACTATAAGCACATTCTTTTCTTTGGGATACATGATAGTGGTGCTTTAGTTTGGTAGAAAAAGCTTTTCTTTCCACCATTTTTTTGAATCAACGTTCATACATTAAGTGAGGCAAACTTGGATTCTCATAAAAACCACCATTCTTTTCATGATTATGTACTATAATCATGATCTTCTCATTGGCATAGATGATATTAATGCTTTGGTTTAGCTAGAAAAGCTTTTCTTTCCACCATTTTCATTAGAATCAAAGTTCATCAATTAAATGGACAAATTTGGATACTCCTAAAAATCTCTATTCTTTTTTTGATCGGGGACTATAAGCACATCCTCATCATTGGGGTACATGATATTGATGCCTTACTTTGGCAGGAAAAGCTTTTTTCCCCACCATTTTTGTTAGAATCAAAGTTCACCTGTCAAATGAAATAAACTTGGATTATTATAATAATTCCATTCTTTTCATGATTAGACACTAGAATCACAATATTCTCATTAGGATACATGATATTGATGCTTTATTCTAAATGAAAAGCTCTTTTTTCCACCATTTTCCTTAGGATCTTCATTAATGAAATGAGAAAAACTTTGATTCTTGAAATAATATCCAATTTTTTTTTGTGATTAGACACTATAATTACATTCTCCTTATTGGGATGCATAAGATTAATGCTTTGTTTTAGCAGGAAAGGTTTTCCTTTTTCCATTTTCCTTTGAAGCAAAGATCATCAGTCAAATGAGGCAAACTAGGATTCTTATAATAATCACCAATCTTTCCAAGATTAGGCACTATTATCATGATTTTCTCATTAGGATACCTAATTTTGATGCTTTGGTTTAGCAAGAAAAGCTTTTATTTCCATGAATTTCCTTAGAATTAAAGTTTATCTATCAAATGTAAAAAACTTTGATTCTTGTAAGAATCTCTATTCTTTTTGTGATTAGGCACCTTAAGCACATTCTCTTCATTGGGATACATGTTATTAATGTTTTGGTTTGGTAGGAAAAGATTTTCTTTCCACCATTTTTTTTGAATCAAAGTTCATACCTCAAGAGAGGCAAACTTGGGTTCTCGTAAAAACTACCAATGTTTTCATGATTAAGTATTATAATTATGATCTTCTCACTGAGGTAGATGGTGCTGTTGCTTTGGTTTAACAAGGAAATCATTTTTCCACCATTTTCCTTAAAATCAAAGTTCATACATCAAAAAAGATAAGCTTGGATTCTCCTAAGAATCTTCATTTTTTTATGATTTGGCACTATATGCACATTTTCCTCCTTGGGATAATGATATTGATGCCTTGAGTTGGCATGAAAAGCTTTTCTTCCCAGTATTTTTCTAAAAATCAAATTTATTTTTCAAACGAGACAAACTTGGATTCTTATAATAATCTTCATTCTTTTCATGATTAGGCACTAGAATCATGATCTCTCATTAGGATAAATGATATTGATGCTTTGATTTGGCAAGCTCTTATTTCCACCATTTTCCCTATAATCATTATTCATCCATCAAATGAGACAAACTTAAATTCTTGGAATAATCTCTATTCTTTTTGTGATTAGGCACTATAATCACATTCCTTTCATTGGGATACATGAAATTAATGCTTTGTTTTCCCAGGAAAAGCTTTTCCTTCCACTATTTTCCTTTGAATCAAAGTTCATCCACCAAATAAAACAAACTTGGATTCTTCTAATAATCTTCAATCTTTTCATGACTAGGCACTATGATCATAATAAGCATATTCTTCTTATCAAGATACTTGATATTGATTCCTTGGTTTGGCAAGAAAAGTTTTTCTTTCCACCATTTTCTTTTGAATAAAAGTTCATATGTCAATGAGACAAACTTGGATTCTCATAAAAAAATCACCATTATTTCCTTTATTACGCATAATAATCACGATCTTCTTATTATGATAGATGATATTGATGCTTTAGTTTAACAAGGAAAGCTTTTCTTTCCACTATTTTTTGTAGAATCAAAGTTTCTCCATCAAATGGACAAACTTGGATACTCCTAAGAATCTTCATTCTTTTTGTGATAAAGGACTATGAGCACATCATCATCATTCGGATACATAATATTGATGCTTTAGTTTGGCATGAATAGCTTTTCTTCCTACCATTTTTCTAAGATTCGAAGTTTATCTATCAAATAAGACAAACTTGGATTCCTATAATAATCTCCATTCTTTCCATGATTAGGCACTGGAATCACAATCTTTTCATTAGGATACATGATATTGATCCCTTGATTTGAAAGGAAAAGCTCTTCTTTCCACTATTTTCCTTAGAATCAGTGTTCATCAATCAAATGAGATAAACTTTGGTTCTTGAAATAATCTCTAACTTTTTGTGATTAGACACTATAACCACATTCTCCTCATTGGGATGCAGAATATTAATGCTTTGTTTTGGCAAGAAAAGCTTTTTTTCCTTTTGCCATTTTCCTTTGAATCAAAGTTCGTCAGTCAAATAAGGCAAACTAAGATTCTTATAATAATCTCCAATCTTTTCATGATTAGGCACTATTATCATAATTTTCTCATTGGGATATCTAATACTAATGCTTTAATTTAGCATGAAAAGCTCTTCTTCCTAGCATCTTTTTAAAACTCAAAGTTTATCCTTCAAATGATACAAACTCATATTCCTATGATAATCTCTATTCTTTTCATGATTAGGCATTAGAATCATGATCTTCTCATTAAGATAAATGATATTGATGCTTTGATTTGGCAAGCTCTTATTTCCACCATTTTCTTTAGAATTATTGTTCATCCATCAAATGAGATAAACTTTGATTCTTGAAATTATCTCTATTCTTTTTATGATTAAGCTTTACAATTACATTTTTCTCATTGGGATACATGAAATTAACAGTTTGTTTTTTGCAAGAAAAGCTTTTCCTTCCCCTATTTCCCTTTGAATCAAAGTTCATCCACCAAATGAAACAAGCATGGATTCTTATAATAACCTCCAATCTTTTTGTGACTAGCACTATGATCGCAATAAGCACATTTTTTTTATTGGGACACCCGATTTTGATTCCTTGGTTGGGCAAGAAAAGCTTTTCTTTCCACCACTTTTTTTGAATAATAATTCATATGTCAAGTAAGACAAACTTGGATTCTTGTAAAAACCACCATTCTTTCTTGGATTATGCACTATAATCATGATCATATCAATAGTAAAGATGATATCGATGCTTTGGTTTTACAAGGAAAGCTTTTATTTCCACCATTTTTTATAGAATCAAAGTTCCTCCATCAAATGAGAGAAACTTGAATACTCCTAAGAATCTCCACTCTTTTCATGATCGGGCACCATAAGCACATTCTCCTTGTTTGGATACACAACATTAGTCCCTTGGTTTGGCATAAAAAGCTTTTTTTCCCATTATTTTTTTTAGAATAAAAATGCATCCGTCAAATGAGACAAACTTGGAGCTTATAATAATCTCTATTCTTTTTTTCTTATTAGGATACACGATATTGATGCTATGAGTTGGCAAGAAAAGACTTTATTCCCATAAATATCCTTAGAATCATTTTTCATCCATCAAATAAGATGAACTTTGATTCTTAAAATAATTTCCAATTTTATTTGTGAATAGATGCAATAATCACATTCTAATCAATAGGATGCACAATGTTAATGCTTTGTTTTGGCAAGAAAAGCTTTTCCTTCCACCATTTTCCTTTGAATCAAAGTTCATCTTTCAAATGAGACAAACTTCGATTCTTATAATAATCTCTAATCTTTTCATGTTTAGGCACTATGATTATGATTTTCTCATTGGGATACTTCATGTAGATGCCTTGGTTTGGCAAGAAAAACCTTTTTTCCACCATTTTCCTTAGAATCAAAATTCTTCTGTTAAATAGGACAAACTTGGATTCTCGTAAGAATCCTCATTATTTTTGTGATTAGGCGTTATGAGCACATTCTCTTAATTGCGATACATGATATTGATGCTTTGGTTTGGTAGGAAAAGCTTTTTTTTTCCACCATTTTCTTTTGAATCAATATTCATATGTCAAGTGAGATAAACTTGGATTCTTATAAAAATTCACTATTTTCACGATTATGCATTATAATCATGATCTTCTTATTGGGATAAATGATATTGATGCTTTCATTTGGTTAGAAATGCTTTTCTTTCCACTATTTTTATTAGAATCAAAGTTCATCCATCAAATGGACAAACTTTGATACTTCTAAGAATCTTTATTCTTTTTATGATTGGGGACTATAAACACATCCTCGTCACTAGGATGCACGATATTGATGCTTTGATTTAGCATGAAAAGGTTTTCTTCCCATAATTTTTCTTAGAATGAAAGTTCATTCATCTGTCAAATAAGATAAACTTGGATTCTTAAAATAATCTCTATCCTTTTCATGATTAGGCACTAGAATCACAATCTTCTCATTAAGATACGTGATATTGATGCTTTGATTTGGAAAAAATAAGCTTTTGTTTCTATCATTTTCCTTAGAATCATTGTTCACAATCAAATGAGACAAACTTTTATTCTTGAAGTAATCTCTAATTTTTTTATTAGACACTATAATCATATTCTCTTTATTGGGATGCACAATATTAATGCTTTGTTTTGGCATGAAAAATGTTTCCTCCCACCATTTTTCTTTGAATCAAAGTTTATCAATCAAATAAGACAAACTAGGATTCTTATAAAAATCTCTAATCTTTTCATGATTAGGCACTATGATCATGATTTTCTCATTAGGATACCTGACACTATTGCTTTGGTTTGGCAAGAAAAGCTTTTTTTTTTCAATAATTTCCTTAGAATCAAAGTTCATCCGTCAAGGGAGAGGAACTTGGATTCTTATAAGAATCTTTATTATTTTTGCTATCAGGCAGTGTAAGCACATTCTCTTAATTGGGATACACGATAATGATTCTTTTGTTTAGCAAGAAAAGCTTTTTTTTACTATTTTCTTTTGAATCGAGTTCGTATGTTAGGAGAGACAAACTTGGATTCCTCTAAAGATTGCCATTCTTTTCATGATTACATACTATAATCATGATCTTTTCATTAGGATAGATTGTATTGATGCCTTAGTTTGGCAGGAAAAGCATTTTTGTCCACCATTTTCCTTAAAATCAAAGTTTGTCCATCAAAAGAGACAAGCTTGAATCCTTCTAAGAATCTTTATTCTTTTTGTGATAGGAAACTATGTGCACATTTTCCTCCTTGGGATACGTGATATTGATGCTTTAATTTGACATGTGAATTTTTTCTTCTTGCCATTTTTCGTAAAGTGCATCCATTAAATGAAACAAACTTAGATTCTTGTAGTAATCTCCATTCTTTTCTATTTATTAGGATATATGATATTGATGCTTTTATTTGGCAAGAAAAGCTTTTATTCCTTTAATTTCCTTAAAATTATTATTCATCCATCAAATGAGACAAACTTTGATTCTTGAAACATTCTCCATTCTTTTTGTAATTAGGCACTATTATCATATTCTACTCACTGTGATATATGAATTAACGCTTTGTTTTAGCAAGAAAAGCTTTTTCTTCCATCATTTTCCTTTAAGTTAAAGTTCATCTATCAAATGAGACAAACTTGGATTCTTATAATAATCTCCAGTCTTTTTATGACTAGGCACTATGATCGCAATAAGCTCATTATTCTTATCGGGATACATGATGTTGATGCTTTGGTTTGGCAAGAAAAGCTTTTCTTTCCACCATTTTCTTTGAATAGTTCATATGTTAACTGAGACAAACTTGGATGCTCGTAAAAACCACTATTCCTTCCATAATTACACACTATAATCATGATATTCTTATTAGGATAGATGATGTGATGCTTTGGTTTAGAAGGGAAAGCTTTTCTTACCATGATTTTCCTTAGAATCAAAGTTTGTCTATCAGACGAGAAAAACATGGATACTCTTAAGAATCTCTATTCCTTTTGTGATCGAGCACTATATGCATATTCTCTTCATTGGGATACGTGATATTGATGCTTTGCTTTGGCATGAAAAGATTTTCTTCCCACCATTTCTCGTAAAGTGCATCAATGAAACAAGACAAATTTAAATTCTCATAATAATCTCCATTCTTTCCTTCTCAATAGGAAACATAATATTGATGCTTTTATTTGGCAAGAAAAGCTCTTACGCCTACTAATTTCCTTAAAATCATTGTTCATCCATCTAATAAGACAAACTTTAATTCTTGAAATACTCTCTATTTTTTTATGATTAGACATAATAATCATATTCTCCTCATTGTGATGCACAATGCTAATGCTTTGTTTTCGCAAGAAAAGCTTTTCTCCTTTGACCATTTTCCTTTGAATCAAAGTTCATTTGTCAAATGAGACAAACATGGATTCTTATAATAATCTTCAATCTTTCCATGTTTAGCCACTATGATCATGACTTTCTCTTTGAGATACTAGAGGCTGATGCTTTAGTTTGGGGAAAATTTTTTTCATCATTTTCCTTAGAGTTAAAGTTCATCCATCAAATGGACAAACTTGGATACCCTTAAGAATCTCCATTCTTTCATGATTAGGAACTATAAGCACATCTTTCTTATTGGGATACATGATATTAATGCTTTGGTTTGGGATTAAAAGCTTTTCTTTTCACCATTTTTCTTAGAATCACAGTTTATCTATCAAATATGACAAACTTGGATTCTTATAATAATCTTCATTCTTTTCATGATTAGGCGCTAGAATCATGATCTTCTCATTAAGATAAATGATATTAATGCTTTGATTTGGCAAGAAAAGTTTTTATTCCCACTGATTTCCTTAAAATTATTCTTTATCCACCAAATTATACAAACTTTGATTCTTGAAATAATCTCCATTTTTTTTATTAGCCATAATAATCTCATTCTTCTTATTGGGGTGCACAATATTAGCGCTTTGTTGTGGCAAGAAAAGCTTTTCCTTTGACCATTTTCCTTTGAATTAAAGTTTGTCTATCGAATGAAACAAACTTGGATTCTTATAATAATCTCTAATCTTTTCGTGTTTAAGCACTATGATCATGATTTTCTTATTGGGATACCTGATACTAATGCTTCTGTTTGGCAAGAAAAGCTTTTCTTTCCACCATTTTCCTTGGAATCAAAGTTCATCCATCAAATGGACAAACTTGGATACTAGTGAAAATCTCAATTCCTTTTGTGATCGGACACTATAAGCACATCCTCATCATTAGGATACACGATATTGATGCATTACTTTAGCATGAAAAGCTTTTCTTCTCACTAGTTTTCTTAAAATCAAAGTTAATCTGACAAATAAGACAAACTTGGATTCTTATAATAATCTCTAATCCTTTAATGATTAGACAAAAGAATCATTATCTTCTTATTAGGATACGTGATAATAATTCTTTGATTTTGAAAGAAAAGCTATTATTTCCACCATTTTCCTTAGAATCATTGTTTCATAATCAAATAGGACAAATTTTGATTCTTGAAATAATCTCCCTTTTTTTGTGATTAGACATAATAATCACATTTTGCTCATTGGGACATATAATATTAATGCTTTGTTTTTGCAAGCTTTTCTTTCCACCATTTTCTTTTCAATCAACGTTCGTATGCCAAATGAGACAAACTTAGATTCTTATAATAATCCTTATCTTTTTGTATTTAGGCATTATGATCATGATTTTCTCATTGGGATACCTGATGCTGATGCTTCTATTTGGCAAGAAATGCTTTTTTCCACTATTTTCCTTGGAATCAAAGCTCATCCACCAAATGGAAGAACTTGCATACTCCTAAGAACCTTCATTTTTTTTGTAATTGGGCACTATAAGAACATCTTCCTCATTGTGATACATAATATCGATGCTTTAGTTTAGCATGAAAAGCTTTTCTTTCCACCATTTTTCTTAGAATTAAAGTTCATTTGTCAAATGAGACAAACTTAGATTCTTATAATAATCTCCATTTTTTTCATTATTAGGCATTAGAATCATCATCTTCTCATTAGCATACAAGATATTAATGCTTTGATTTGGCAAGAAAAGTTATTATTCCTACCAATTTCCTTAAAATCATTATTCATCCATCCATCAAATGAGGCAAACTTTGATTCTTAATATAAGCTCCAACTTTTTTTGTGATTAGACATAATAATCACATTCTCCTAATTTGAATGTACACTATTAATGCTTTGTTTTGGCAAAAAAACTATTTTCCTTTGAATCAAAGTTCGTATGTCAAATGAGAAAAACTTGGATTCTTATAATGATCCCTATCTTTTTGTGCTTAGGCACTATGATCATGATTTTCTCATTAGGATACTGGGTGCTGATGCTTTTATTTGGCAATAAAAGCTTTTTTTCATCATTTTCCTTGGAATCAAAGTTCATCCATCAAATGGAATAGCTTGGACACTCGTAAGAATCTTTATTCTTTTTATGATCAAACACTATAAACACATCGTCGTCATTAGGATGCATGATATTGATGCTTTGCTTTGGCATGAAAAGCTTTTTTTCCTACCATTTTTCTTTGAATCAAAATTCACTTGTCGAATAAGACAAGGTTGGATTCTTATAATAATCTTTAAACTTTTTATGTTTAGGCACTATGATCTTGATTTTCTCTTTGGGATACCTAATGCTGATGCTTTGGTTTGGTAAGAAAAGCTTTTCTTTCCATTATTTTCCTAAGAATCTACTCATAAGAATCTCTATTTTTTTTTGTAATCGGGCACTATAAGCACATTCTCGTCATTGGGATACATAATATCGATCCCTTAGTTTGGCATGAAAAGCTTTTCCACCCACTATTTTCATAGAATCAAAATGTATCTCTCAAATGAGAGAAACTTGGATACTTATAATAATCTCCATTCTTTTCTTCTTATTAGGATACACGATATTGATGCTATAATTTAGCAAGAAAAGCTTTTTATTCCCACCATTTTCCTTAGAATCATTATTCATCTATTAAATGAGACAAATTTTGTTTCTTGAAAGGATTTCTAATTTTTTCCAAATAAAAACAATAATTGCATCTTGTCATTAGGATACATAATATTAATGCTTTGTTTTGGCAAGAAAAGCTTTTCCTTCCACCATTTTCCTTTGAATCAAAGTCCATCTCTTAAATGAGACAAACTTGGATTCTTCTAATAATCTCTAATCTTTTCATGTTTAGGCACTATGATTATGATTTTCTCATTGGGATACTTGATGTTGATGCTTTGGTTTGGATAGAAAATCTTTTCTTTCCACCATTTTCCTTAGAATTAAAGTGCATCCATCAAATGCAAGAACTTGGACACTCGTAAGAATCTATATTCTTTTTTTGACCGGGCACTATAAGCATATCCTTCTCATTGTGATACAAGATACTGATGCTTTCGTTTAGCATGAAAAGCTTTTCTTTCCACCATTTTTCTTAGAATCAATGTGCATTTGTAAAATAAGATGAACTTGGATTCTTATAATGATCTCCATTTTTTATGATTAGACATTAGAACCATGATTTTCTCATTAGCAAACAAGATATTGATGCTTTGATTTGGCAAGAGAAGCTCTTATTCCTACCAATTTCCTTAAAATCATTATTCATACATCAAATGAGACAAACTTTGATTCTTGAAATAATCTCTAACTTTTTTATGATTAGACACAATGATCACATTCTCATTATTAGGATATACAACATTAATGCTTCATTTTTACAAGAAAAGCTTTTTTTCCCGCTATTTTTCTTTGTATCAAAGTTCGTATATCAAATGAGACAAAGTTGGATTCTTATAATGATCCTTATCTTTTTTTTTGTTTAGGCACTAAGATCATGATTTTCTCATTGGGATGCCTATGCTAATGCTTTTGTTTAGTAAGAAAAGTTTTTCCTTCCACCATTTTTCCTAGAATCAAAGTTCATCCATCAAATGGAAAAACTTGAACACTTGTAAGAATCTTTATTCCTTTTATGATCAGGCACTATAAGCACATCCTTGCCATTAGAATGCACGATATTGATGCTTTAGTTTAGCAAGAAAAGTTTTTCTTCTCAAAATTTTTCCTATGATCAAAGTTAATCTAGCAAATGAGACAAATTTGGATTCTTGTAATAATCTCTATTCTTTTCATGGTTAGGCACTAGAATCACCATCTTCTTATTAGCATACAAGATATTGATGCTTTGATTTGGCACAAAAAGCTCTTATTCCCACTAATTTCCTTAAAATCATTATTCATCCATCAAATGAGACAAACTTTGATTCTTGAAATAATCTCTAATCTTTTTTGTGATTAAACACAATAATCACATTCTTCTCATTGGGAAGCACAATATTAATGCTTTGTTTTGGCAGCAAAAGCTTTTTTTTCCATCTTTTTCCTTTAAATCAAAGTTTGTATGTCAAATGAGACAAACTTAGATTCCTATAATGATCCCTATCTTTTTGTGCTTAGGCACTATGATAATGATCTTCTTATTGGGATACCTAATGCTGATGCTTCTATTTGGCAAGAAAAGGTTCTTTTTCCACCACTTTCCTTGGAATCAAAGTTCATCCATCGATTGGACAAACTTGGATACTCATCAGAATCTCTATTCTTTTTGTGATCAAGCACTATAAGTATATTCTCTTCATCGGGATACATGACATTGATGCTTTGGTACGGCATGAAAAGCTTTTAATCCCACCATTTTTTGTAAAATCAAAGTCCATCCATTAAATGAGACAAACTTGGATTCTTTTAATAATCTCCATTTTTTCTTCTCATTAGGATACATTATACTGATGCTTTGATTTGGCAAGAAAAGCCCTTATATCCATAAATTTCCTTAAAATCATTGTTCATCCATCAAATGAAACAAACTTTAATTCTTGAAATAATCTCCATTTTTTTCATTGGACACAATAATCACATTCTCCTTATTGATATGCATAATATTAATGCTTTGTTTTGGCAAGAAAAGCTTTTCCTTCTATCATTTTCCTTTCAATTAAAGTTCATTAGTCAAATGAGACAAACTAGGATTCTTATAATAATCTCCAATTGTTTTGTGATTAGGCACTATGATCATGATTTTCTCATTGGGATACCTAATACTGATGCTTTGGTTTAGCAAGAAAAGCTTTTTTTCCATGAATTTCCTTAGAAACAAAGCTCATTCATCAAATGGGAGAAACTTGGATTCTCATAAGAATCTCCATCCTTTTTGTGATCGAGCACCAAAGTACATTCTCTTTATTGTGATACACGATATTGATGCTTTGGTTTGGTAGGAGAAGCTTTTCTTTCCACCATTTTTTTTTTGAATCAAACTTTGTACGTCAAGAAGAAAAACTTGGATTCCATTAGTACTACCATTTTTTCATGACTATATACTATAGTCATGATCTTCTCATTGGGATTGACGATACTGATGCTTTGGTTTGGCAGGGAAAGCATTTTTTTCACCATTTTCCTTAGAATCAAAGTTTATCTATCAAAAAAGATAAGCTTAGATTCTCGAAAGAATCTTTATTTTTTTGATCGGGCACTATATGCATATTTTCCTCCTTGAGATGCAAGATATTGATGCTTTGATTTGGCATGAAAAGCTTTTCTTCCCATCTTTTTTCTTAAAATCAAAGTTTAGCCTTCAAATAAGACTAACTTGGATTCTTATAATAATCTTTATTCTTTTCATGATTAGGCACTATAATCACTATCTTTTTGTTAGTATACATTATATTGATGCTTTGATTTGGCAAGAAAAGCTTTTCTTTTCACTATTTTCCTTTGAATCATTATTCATCCATCAAATGAGCAAACTTTGATTCTTGAAAAAATCTCTATTCTTTTTTTGATTAGGCACTGCAATTACATCTCCTCATTAGGATACATGATATTAGTACTTTGTTTTGGCAAAAAAAGCTTTTTCTTCCACCATTTTCCTTTAAATCAAGGTTTATCTATCAAATGAGACAAACTTGGATTCTTATAATAATCTCTAGTCTTTTCATGACTAGGCACTATGATCACAATAAGCATATTCTCCTCATTTGGATACATGACATTGATGCTTTGGTTTGGCATGAAAAGGTTTTTTTTCCACCACTTTTTGTACAATCAAATTGCTTTCATCAAATGAGACAAAGTTGGATTCTTATAATAATCTCCATTCTTTTCTTCTTATTAGGATACACAATATTGATGCTTTAATTTGGCACGAAGAGCTCTTATTCCCACCAATTTCCTTAAAATCATTGTCCATTCATCAAATGAAATAAACATTGATTATTGAAATAATCTCTTGTTGTTTGTGATTCGACATAATGATCACATTCTCCTCATTGGGATGCACAATATTAATGCTTTGTTTTGGCAAGAAAAGCTTTTCCTTTCACCAGTTTCCTTTTAATCAAAGTTCATCCATCAACTTAGATAAACTTTGATTTTTATAATAATCTCTGATCTTTTTGTGTTTAGGCACTATATCATGATTTTCTCATTAGGATACCTAACGCTGGTGCTTTGGCTTAGTAAAGCTTTTCTTTCCATCATTTTTCTTAGATTCAAAGTTTCATAAAGAATCTCTAACTTTTTTTGGTTAAGCACTATAAGTACATTCTTTTCATTGGGATACACGACATTGATGCTTTGATTTAGCAAGAAAAGATTTTCTTTTCACCATTTTCTTTTGAATTAAAGCTCGTACGTTAAGTGAGATGAACTTGAATTCTCGTAAAAACCACCATTCTTTTCCTGATTATGCAGTATAATCCAGATTTTCTTATTAGGATAGATGAAATTAATGCTTTGGTTTAGCTAGAAAAACTTTTTTCCAGCATTTTCTTTAGAATCAAAGTTTGTCCATCAAATGGACAAACTTGGATACTCCTAGGAGTCTTTATTCTTTTAGTGATTGGGCACTACAAGCACATCATTCTTATTGGGATACATGATATTGATGCATTTGTTTGGCATGAAAAGCTTTTCAACCCTCCATTTTTTGTTGAATCAAAGTTCATCTATCAAATGAGACAAACTTAGATTCTTATAATAATCTCAAATTTTTTCATGATTAAGCACTAGAATCATGATCTTCTCATTAGGATAAATGATATTAATGCTTTAATTTGGCAAGAAAAGCTCTAACCATTTTCCTTATAATCATTTTTAATCCATTAAATGGGACAAACTTTGATTTTTGAAATAATCTCCATTCTTTTTATGATTTGGTACTATAATCACATTCTCATCATAGGATACATGATATTGACCCTTTTTTTTTTATAAGAAAAGCTTTTCCTTCCACCATTTTCCTTTGAATCAAAGTTCATCTGTTAGATGAGACAAACTAGGATTCATATAATAACCTCCAATCTTTTAGTGATTAGGCACTACGATCATGATTTTCACATTAGGATACTTGATTCTGATGCTTTGGTTTGGCAGGAAAAGCTTTTCTTTCTCCCATTTTCCTTACAATCAAAAGTCATTCATCAAATGACAGGAACCTGGGTCTTGTAAGAATCTTCTTTGTTTTTGTGATTGGGCACTGTAAACACATTCTCTTTATTAGGATACACGTTATTGATGCCTTGGCCTAGCAGGAAAAGCATTTCTTTCCACCATTTTTCTTAGAATCAATGGTCCTCTGTTAAATGAGACAAACTTGGATTCTTATAATAATCTTCATTTTTTTATGATTAAGCACTAGAATCATGATATTCTCATTAGCATACAAGACATTAATATTTTGATTTCACAAGAAAAGCTTATATTCCCATGGATTTCCTTAAAATCATTTTTCATCTATCAAATGAGACAAACTTTGATTCTTGAAATAATCTCTAATTTTTTATGATTAGGCATAACAATCACATTATCCTCATTGGGATACACAATATTAATGCTTTGTTTTGGCAACAAAAGCTTTTCTTTCCACCATTTTTCTTTGAATCAACATTCGTTTGTCAAGTTAGAAAAACTTGGATTCTTATAATAATCCTCTATCTTCTCATGTTTAGGCACTATGATCATAATTTTCTCATTTGGATACCTGATGTTGATGATTGGGTTTGGCAAGAAAAGCTTTTTTTCCACCATTTTCCTTGGAATAAATGTTCGTGCATCAAATGGACAAACTTGTATACTCCTAAGAATTTCTATTCTTTTTATGATTAGGCACTATAAGCAATCCTGGTCATTAGGGTACACGATATTGATGCTTTGGTTTAAAATGAAAAGCTTTTCTTTTCACCATTTTTCTTAGAATCAAAGTTTATTTATCAAATGAGACAAACTTGGATTCTTATAATAATCTCTATTTTCTTCATGATTAGGCACTAGAATCATGATTTCTCATTAGCGTACAAGATATTGATGCTTTGATTAGGCCGAAAAGCTCTTATTCCCACCCATTTCCTTAAAATCATTATTCATCCATCAAATGAGACAAACTTTGGTTCTTGAAATAATCTCCAATTTTTTTTACTAGACACAATAATCACATTTTCCTTATTGGGATGTACAATATTAATGCTTTGTTTTGGCAAGAAAAGCTTTTGCTCCACCATTTTCCTAGGAATTAAAGTTCATCCATTAAATGGATAAAATTTTATACTCCTAAAAATCTCCATTCTTTTTATGATTAGGCACTATAAGCACATCCTTGTTATTGGGATACACAGTATTGATGCTTTGGTTTGGCATGAAAAGCTTTTCTTTCCACCATTTTTCTTAGAATCAAAGTTTATCTATCAAATGAGACAAACTTGGATTCTTATAATAATCTTTATTTTTTTATTATTAGGCACTAGAATCATAATCTTTTTATTAGCACACAAGATACTGATGCTTTGATTTGGAACTAGAAGCTCTTATTCCCACCAGTTTCCTTAAAATCATAGTTTATCCTTTAAATGAGACAAACTTTGATTCTTGAAATAATCTCCATTTTTTTTGGTGCTTAGACACAATAATCATATTCTCCTCATTAGGATGCACAATATTAATGCTTTGTTTTGGCAAGAAAAACTTTTTTCCATCATTTTCCTTTGAATCAAAGTTTGTATGTCAAATAAGACAAGCTTGGATTCTTATAACGATCTCAATCTTTTTGTGTTTAGGCAGTATGATCATGAATTTTTTATTGGGATACCAGATGTTGGAGCTTCTATTTAGCAAGAAAAGCTTTTTTCCACCATCTTTCTTGGAATCAATGTTCATCCGTCAAATGGACAAACTTAGATACTTGTAAGAATCTTTATTCCTTTTATGATCGGGCACTATAAGCACATCCTCATCATTGGGATGCATGATATTGATGCTTTGGTTTGTCGTGAAAAGCTTTTCTTTGCACCATTTTTCTTAGAATCAAAGTTCATCTATCAAATAAGATAAACATAGATTCTTATAATAATCTCTATTTTTTTCAAGATTAGGCTGTAGAATCATGATCTTCTCATTATTATGCAAGATATTGATGCTTTGATTTGGCACAAGAAACTTTTATTCCCACTAATTTCCATAAAATCATTATTTATCCATTAAATGAGAGGCACTTTGATTCTTCAAGTAACCTCTAATTTTTTTTTATGGTTAAACACAATAATTGCATTCTCCTTATTGGGATGCACAATATTAACGCTTTGTTTTGGTAAGAAAAGCTTTTATTTTCACCATTTTCTTCTGAATCAATGTTTACATGTCAAATAAGACAAACTTAGATTGTTATAATGATCCTTACCTTTTTGTGTTTAGGCACTACAATCATGATTTTTTTTCATTAGGATATATGATGCTGATGCTTTTGTTTGGCAAGAAGAGCTTTTTTTCTACCATTTTCCTTGGAATCAAAGTTCGCACATCAAATGAACAAACCAAGATACTTATAAGAATCTCTTTTATTTTTGTGATCAGGCACTATAAGCACATCCTTGTCATTGGGATACATGATATTAAAGCTTTAGTTTGGTATGGCAAGCTTTTCCTCCCACCATTTTTTTTAGATTCAAAGTTTATCTGTCAAATGAGACAAACTTGGATTCTTATAATAATTTCCAATCTTTTCATGATTTGGTAGGAGAATCATGATCTTTTCATTCGGATACGTGACATTGATGCTTTGATTTAGAAAAAAAACTTTTCTTTCCACCATTTTGCTCGAAATCATTATTCATCAATCAAATGAGACAAACTTTGATCTTGAAATATTCTCCAATTTTTTTGTGATTAAACACAATAATCACATTCTCCTCATTGTGATGCACAATATTAATGCTTTGTTTTAGCAAGAAAAGTTTTTCCTTCCACCATTTTCCTTTGAATCAAAGTTGATTTGTCAAATGAGATAAACTAGGATTCTTATAATAATCTCCAATCTTTTCATGATTAGGCACTATGATAACGATTTTCTCATTTAGATACCTAATAATGAAGCTTTGGTTTTGCAAGAAAAACTTTTCTTTCCACGAATTTCCTTAGAATCAAAGTTCATCCGTCAGATAAGAAAACTTGGATTCTCAAAAGAATCTATATTCTTTTTGTGATCAGGCACTATAAGCATATTTTCTTCATTAGGATACATGATATTAATACTTTGGTTTGGAAAGAAAAGATTTTATTTCACCATTTTCTTTTGAATCAAAGTTTATACATCAAGAGAGACAAACTTGGATTCCCAAAAAAACCACCATTCTTTTCATTATTACGTACTGTAATCATGATCTTTTCATTGGAATAGATGCTATTGATGCTTTGTATTGGCAGGAAAAGCATTTTTTCTATCATTTTTCTTAGAATCAAAGTTCATCTATCAAAAGAGACAAGCTTAGATTCTCTTAAGAATTTCCATTCTTTTTGAGATCAAGCATTATGTGCATATTTTCCTTCTTGAGATACAGGATATTGATGCTTTGATTTGGCAGGAAAAGCTTTTATTCTTACCATTTTTCTTAGAATCAAAGTTTATCCTTCAAATTAGACAAACTTGGATTCTTATAATAATCTCCATTTTTTTCATGATCAGGCACGAGAAGCATGATCTTTTCATTAGGATACATGATACTGATGTTTTAATTTGGCAAGAAAAGCTTTTTTTTTCCACCATTTTCCTTCACACATTACTCATCCATGAAATGAGATAAACTTTGATTCTTCAAATAATCTTTATTCTTTTTGTGATTAGTCACTATAATCATATTCTCCTCATTGGGATACATGATATTAATGCTTTGTTTTGGCAAAAAAACTTTTTCCTTCTACCATTTTCCATTGAATAAAGTTCATTTGTCAAATTAGACAAACTTGGATTTTATAATAATCTGCAGTCTTTTCATGACTAGGCATTATGATTACAATAAGCACATTCTCCTCATCAGGATACATGACATTGATGCTTTGGTTTGACATGAAAAGCTTTCCTCCCCACCATTCTTTGTACATTCAAAGTGCATTTGTCAAATGAGACAAACTTGGATTCTTGTAATAATCTCCATTCTTTTTTTCTTATTAGGATACATAATATTGATGCTTTGATTTGGCAAGAAAAGCTCTTATTTCCACCAATTTCCTTCAAATTATTATTCATCCATCAAATAAGACAAACTTTGATTCTTGAAATAATCTCTATTTTTTTTGTCATTAGACACAATAATCATATTCTCCTCATTGCGATGCATAATATTAATGCTTTGTTTTAGCAAGAAAAGCTTTTCCATTCACCATTTTCCTTTCCATCAAAGTTCATCAGTTAAATGAGACAAACTAGGATTCTAATAATAATCTCAAATCTTTTTGAGATTAGGAACTATGATCATGATTTTCTTATTAGGATACTTGATACTGATGCTTTGGTTTAGCAAGAAAAGCTTTTCTTTCCATGAATTTCCTTAGAATCAAACTTCATCCATCAAATGAGGGAAACTTGGATTCTCACAAAAACTTCCATTCTTTTTATGATTGGCCACCAAAGCACATTCTCTTCATTGGGATACATGACATTGATGCTTTGGTTTGGTGGGAAAAGCTTTTCTTTTCACCATTTTCTTTTGAATCAAAGCTCATGCGTCAAGAAAGAAAAACTTGGATTCTCGTTAAAACTACCATTCTTTTAATGATTACATACTATAATCATAATCTTCTCATTAGGATTGACAATATTGATACTTTGGTTTGGTAGGAAAAGCATTCTTTTCACCATTTTCCTTAGAATCAAAGTTTGTTCATCAAAAGAGACAAGCTTGGATACTCCAAAGAATCTCTATTCTTTTTTTGACCGGGTACTATATTCACATTTTCCTCCTTAAGATGCAAGATATTGATGCTTTGATTTGGCATGAAAAGCTTTTCTTCCCATTATTTTTCTTAGAGCCAAAGTTTAGCCTTTAAATGAAACTAACTTGGATTATTATAATAAATTCTTTTCATGATTAGGCACTATAATCATGATTTTTTCATTAGGATACATTAAATCGATGCCTTGATTTGGCAAGAAAAGCTCTTTTTTCCATCATTTTCCTTTGAATTATTTTTCATCCATTAAATGAGACAAACTTTGATTCTTGAAATAATCTCCATTCTTTTTGGGATTAGGCACTATAATTACATTCTTCTACTGGGATACATGATATTAATGCTTGGTTTTGGCAAGAAAAGCTTTTCCTTCCACCATTTTCCTTTGAATCAGGGTTTATCAATCAAATTAGACAAACTTGGATTCTTATAATAATCTCCAATTTTTTCATGACTGGCCACTATGATCACAATAAGCATATTCTCCTCATTGAGATACATGCCATTGATGCTTTGGTTTGGCATGAAAAGCTTTTCTTCCCACCATTTTTTGTAGAAGCAAATTGCATTCATCAAATGAGACAAAGTTAGATCCTTATAATAATCTCTGTTTTTTTCTTCTCATTAGGATACATAATATTGATGCTTTGACTTGGCATGAAAGGCTCTTATTCCCACTAATTTCCTTAAAATTGTTGTTCATTCATCAAATGAGATAAACATTGATTCTTAAAATAATCTCTACTTTTTTATGATTAGACCTAATAATCACATTCTCCTCATTGGGATGCATAATATTAATGCTTTGTTTTAGCAAAAAAAGCTTTTACTTCCATCATTTTCCTTTTAATCAAAGTTCATCTATTAACTGAGACAAACTTTGATTTTTATAATAATCTCTAATTGTTTTGTGTTTAGGCACTATGATCATGATTTTTTAATTGGGATATCTAATGCTGGCCTTTGGTTTGGCAAGAAATGCTTTTTTTTTCACCATTTTCCTTAGAATCAAAGTTTCATCTGTCAAATGAGAAAAAATTAGATTCTTGTAAGAATCTCTAATGTTTTTTGATTGGTCATTATAAACATTTGTTTTCATTGGGATACACGATATTGATGCTTTGATTTGGCAGGAAAAGATTTTTTCCACCATTTTTTTTAAATCAAAGCTCATACGTTAAGTGAGACGAACGTGAATTCTCATAAAAACCACCATTCTTTTCATGATTATGCACTATAATCACGATCTTCTTATTAGGATAGATAATATTGATGCTTTGGTTTAGCTAGAAAAGCTTTTTTTTTTGTTGTTTTCTTTAGAATCAAAGTTCACCCATTAAATGGACAAACTTGGATACTCCTAGGAATCACTATTCTTTTAGTGATTGAGCACTACAAGCACATCATTCTTATCAGGATACATGATATTGACGCTTTTGTTTGGCATGAAAAGCTTTTCATCCTTCCATTTTTCGTTGAATCAAAGTTTATCTGTTAAATGAGACAAACTTAGATTCTTATAATAATCTCAAATTTTTTCATGATTAAGCACTAGAATCATGATCTTCTCATTAGGATAAATGATATTGCTAGTTTGATTTGGCAAGAAAAACTCTTTTTTCCACAATTTTCCTTGGAATCACTATTTATCCATCAAATGAATTAAACTTTAATTCTTGAAATAATCTTTATTCTTTTTGTGATTACGCATTGTAATCACAGTCTCCTCACAGGATACATGATATTAACTCTTTGTTTTGGTAAGGAAAGCTTTTTCTTCCACCATTTTCCTTTGAATTAAAGTTCATCTATCAAATAAGACAAACTAAGATTCTTATAACAATCTCTAATCTTTTCGTGATTAGGCACTGCGATCATGATTTTCACATCAGGATACCTGATGTTGATGCTTTGGTTTTACAAGAAAATCTTTTCTTTCCCCTATTTTCCTTAGAATCAAAGTTCATCTGTCAAATGAGAGGAACTTGGATTCTTGTAAGAATCTTCATGGTTTTTGTGATTAGGCACTATAAACACATTTTCTTCATTGGGATACATGATGTTAATGCTTTGGCCTAGCAGGAAAAGTTTTCTTTCCACCATTTTTCTTAGAATTAATGTTCCCTTATGAAATAAGACAAACTTGGATTCTTAAAATAATCTCTATTTTTTTCATGATTAAACACTAGAATCATGATCTCCTCATTAGCATACAGGACATTGATGTTTGGGTTTTGCAAGAAAAGCTCATATTCCACGGATTTCCTTAAAATCATTTTTCATCCATCAAATGAGACACACTTTGATTCTTGAAATAATCTCTAATTTTTTTGTGATTAGACACAATAATCACATTCTCCTTATTGGGATACACAATATCAATGCTTTGTTTTGGCAAGGAAAGCTTTTCTTTCCACTATTTTGCTTTGAATCAAAGCTCATCTGTCAAATAAGCCAGACTTGGATTCATATAATAATCCTTTATCTCGTGCTTAGGCACTATGATCATGATTTGCTCACTAGGATACCTGATGTTGATGCTTCTGTTTGGCAAGAAAAGCCTTTTTCCAGCATTTTTCTTGGAATCAATGTTCATGCATCAAATGGACAAACTTGTATACTTCTAAGAATCTCTATTTTTTTGCGATCGGGCACTATAAGCACTTCCTTCTAATTGGGATACACGATATTGGTGCTTAATTTTAGCATGAAAAGCTTCTCTTGCCACCATTTTTCTTAGAATCAAAGTTCATCTATCATATAAGACAAACTTGTATTCTTATAATAATCTTCATTCTTTTCATGATTAGGCATTAGAATCACAATCATATTATTAGGATACATGATATTGGTGCTTTGATTTGGAAAAAAATGTCTTCTTTTCCTTAAAATCATTGTTCATCAATCAAATGAGACAAACTTTAATTCTTGAAATAATCTTTAACTTTTTTTTGTGATTAGACACTATAATCACATTCTCCTTATTTGGATGCGCAATATTAATGCTTTGTTTTGGCAAGAAAAGCTTTTCCTTCTACCATTTTTAGTTGAATCAAAATTTATCAGTCAAATGAGACAAACTAGGATTCTTATAATAATCTCCAATCTTTTCGTGATTTGGCACTATGACTACGATTTTTTTCATTAGGATACATGATACTGATGCTTTGGTTTAGCAAGAAACGCTTTTCTCCCATGAATTTCCTTAAAATCAAAGTTTGTTCGTTAAATAAGAGAAATTTGGATTCTCATAAGAATTTCGTTCTTTTTTTGATTGGGCAACATAAGCACATTCTCTTCATTAGGGTACATGATATTAATGCTTTGGTTTGGCAGGAAAAGCTTTTCTTTTCACTATTTTCTTTTGAACCAAAGTTTATACGTCAAGATAGACAAACTTAGTTTTTCATTAAAACTGCCATTTTTTTCATGATTACGTACTACAATCATGATCTTCTGATTACGTAGATGATTTAGTACTTTGGTTTGGCAGAAATAGCATTTTTTCCACCATGTCCCTTAAAATCAAAGTTTATCCATCAAAAGAGACAAGCTCAGATTCTCTTAAAAATCTTTATTTTTTTATGATCGGGCACTATATGCATATTTTCCTCCTTGGGATGCATGATATTTATGCTTTCATTTTGCATGAAAAGTTTTTCTTCCCACCATTTTTCTTAGTGTAAAAGTTTATCCTTTAAATGAGACAAACTAGGATTCTTATAACAATCTCTAATCTTTTCATGTTTAGGCATTATGATCATGATTTTCTCATTAGGATAACTAATGTTGATGCTTTGGTTTGGTAAAAAAAGCTTTTGTTTCAACCACTTTCCTTAGAATCAAATTTTGTCTGTCAAATGAGACAAACTTGGACTCTCATAAAAATCTCCAATGTTTTTGTAATTAGGCACTATAAGGACATTTTTTTCAATGAGATACATGATATTGATGCTTTACTTTGGTAGGAAAAGCTTTTCTTGCCACCATTTTCTTTTGAATTAAAGCTCAGACATCAAGTAAGACAAACTTGAATTCTATTAAAAACTACTAGTCTTTTCACGATTATGCACTATAATCATAATTTTTTCATTAGGATAGATGATATCGATGCTTTAGCTTGGTTGGAAAAGCTTTTCTTTCCACTATTTTCCTTTGAATCAAAGTTTATCCATTAAAAGAAACAAGTTCGGTTCTCTTAAGAATTTCCATTTTTTTATGATCAAACACCATATAGACATTTTCCTCCTTGGGATGCAAGATATTGATGCTTTCATTTCACATGAAAAGTTTTTCCTCCCACTATTTTTCTTAGAGTAAAAGTTTATCCTTTAAATGAGATGAACTTGGATTCTTATAATAATCTTTATTCTTTTCATGATTAGGCACTAGAATCATGATCTTCTCATTAGGATACATGATGTTGATGCTTTGATTTAGCAAGAAAAGCTATTCTTTCTACTATTTTCCTTAGAATCATTATTCATCCATCAAATTAGACAAACTTTAAATCTTCAAATAATTTTTATTTTTTTTATGATTAGGCACTATGATCACATTCTAGCTGTTGTGATATATGATATTAACACTTTGTTTCGGCATGAAAAGCATTTTTTCCACCATTTTCCTTTGAATCAAAGTTCATCTGCCAAACAAGACAAACTTGAATTTTTATAATAATCTCCAATCTCTTTGTCACAAAGCACTGCAATTATGATTTTCTCGTCGGGATGCCTAACACTGATGCTTTGGCTAGCAACAAAAGCTTTTTCTGCCATTATTTTCATAAGAACCAAAGTTCATCTGCCAAATGAGAAAAACCTTGATTCTTGTAAGAATCTCCATTCATTTACAATGAGGCACTATGAGGACATTTTCCACATTGAGATACATGATATTGATGCTTTGGTTTGGCCAGAAAAACTTTTCTTTTCACCATTTTCTTTTGAATAAAAGTTCATATGTCAAGTGAGACAAACTTGGATTCTTATAAAAACCACCATTCTTTCCATCATTACGCACTATAATCATGATCTTCTCCCTAAGATAGATGATATTGATGCTTTGGTTTAGTAAGGAAAACTTTTTCTTCCACCATTTTCCTTAAAATCAAAGTTCGTCCATCAAATGAGAGAAACTTGGATATTCCTAAGAATCTCCATTCTTTTTGTAGTCAAGCATTATAAGAATATTCTCCTCATTGGGATACATGATATTGACTTTGGCTTTGGCTGAAAAGCTTTTCCTTCCACCATTTTTCATAGAATTAATATACCTTATCAAATGAATCAAACTTGGATTCCTATAATAATCTCTATTTTTTTCATGATTAAAGAATAGAATCATGATCTTCTCATTAGCAAACAAGTTATTGATGTTTTGATTTCGCAAGAAAATCTCTTATTCCCACCAATTTTTTTAAAATCATTTTTCGTCCATCAAATGGGACAAACTTTGGTTCTTGAAATAATCTCAATTTTTTTATGATTAGACATAATAATCACATTCTCCTTACTGGGGTGCATAATATTAATGCTTTGTTTTGGCCAGAAAAGCTTTTCATTCCACGATTTTCCTTTGAATCAAAGTTTATCTATCAAATAGACAAACTTGGATTCTCATAATAATCCCCTATCTTTTCGTGTTTAGGCACTAATGATCATGGTTTTCTTATTAGGATACCTAATGTTGATGCTTCTGTTTGGCAAGAAAACTTTTTTCCACCATTTTCCTTAGAATCAAAGTTTATCCATCAAATGGACAAACTTGGATACTCGTAAGAATCTCTTATCTTTTTGTGATCAGGCACTATAAGCATATCCTCTTCATTAGGATACATGATATGATGCTTTAGTTTGGTAGGAAAAGCTTTTCTTGCCATTTTCTTTTAAATCAAAGTTCACACGTCAAGAGAGACAAGCTTGGATACTTATAACAACTGCCATTCTTTTCATTATTATGTACTATAATCATGATCTTTTCATTGGGATGGATGATATTGATGCTTTGGTGTGGTAGGAAAAGCACTTTTTCCATTATTTTCCTTAGACTCAAAGTTCACCCATCAAAAGAAATAAGCTCGGGTCCTCTCAAGAATCTCTATTCTTTTTGTGATTGGGCACTATATGACATTTTCCTTATTGGGATACATGATATTGATGCTTTGATTTAGCATAAAATGCTCTTCTTCCCACCATTTTCTTGGAATCAAAGTTTATCCTTTAAATAAGACAAACTTGGATACTCATAAGAATCTTTATTCTTTTTCTGATCAAGCACTACAAGCACATTTTCCTTGTTAGGATACCCGATATTGATGCCTTGGTTTGATAAGAAAAGCTATACTTTCTACCATTTTCTTTTGAATAAAAGTTTATATGTCAAGTGAAACAAACTTGGATACACGTAAAAACCACCATTCTTTCCATGATTACGCATTATAATCATGATTTTCTCATTAGGGTAGATGATATTGATACTTTGGTTTTGCGAGGAAAACTTTTCTTTCCATCATTGTCCTCAAAATTAAAGTTCATCCAATAAATGAGAGAAACTTGGATACTCCTAAGAATCTCCATTCTTCTTATGATCAGGCACTATAAAAACATTCTCCTCATTGGGATACACGATAAAATGCTTTGGTTTGACATGAAAGGCTTTTTTTCCTACCATTTTTCTTATAATCAATGTTAATCTGTCAGATGAGGCACAAGAATCACAATCTTCACATTAGGATGCATGATATTGATGCTTTGATTGGCAAGAAATGCCCTTCTTTTCTTTCCACCATTTTTTGTATGATCAAAGTGCATCCGCCAAACGAGACAAACTTGGATTCTTATAATAATCTCCATTTTTTTCTTCGTATCAGGATACACGATATTGATGCTTTGATTTAGCTAGAAAAGCTTTTATTCCTACCAATTTCCTTTGAATCAATGTTTATCCTACAATTGAGACAAACTTTGATTCCTAAAATAATTTCCATTTTCCTATTATTAGACGCAATAATCGTATTCTCCTTATTCGAATGCATAATATTCATTCTTTGTTTTGGAATGAAAAGCTTTTTGTTCCACCATTTTCCTTTGAATAGTTCATCTGTCAAATGAGACAAACTTGGATTCATATAACAATCTCCAATCTTTTCATGTTTAAGCACTATGATCATGATTTTGTCATTGGGATAGCTGATTTTGATGCTTTGGTTTGGCAAGAAAAGCTTTTCTTTCCATCATTTTCCTTAGAATCAAAGTTTATCCATTAAATGAAATAAACTTGTATCTTCATAAGAATCTCTATTTTTCTATGATTAAGCACTATAAGCACATTCACTTCATTGGGGTACATGATATTGATGCTTTGGTACAGGAGGAAAAATTTTCTTTCCACCATTTTTTTTGAATCAAAGTTTGTATGTTAAGTGAGACAAACTTGGATTCTTGTAAAAATACCATTCTTTTCATGATTATGCACTATACTCACGATCTTTTCATTGGGATAGATGATATCAATGCATTGGTTTGGCTAGAAAATTCATTCTTTCCACCATTTTCCTTAGAATCAATGTTCATCTCCTAAATGGACAAACTTGGATACTCTTAAGAATATCCATTCTTTTTGTGATCAAACACTATAAGCACATCATTCTCATTGGGATACATGATATTGATGCTTTGGTTTAGCATGAAAAGCTTTTCTTCTCACCATTTTTCTTATAATCAAAGTTAATGTATCAAATGAGGCACAAGAATCATAATTTTCTCTCTAGGATGCATGTGTTGATGCTTTGATTTGGCAAGAAAAGCTCTTTTTTCCAATATTTTCCTTAGAATCATTGTTCATCCATCAAATGAAACAAACTTTGATTCTTGAAATAATCTCCACTATTTTTGTGTTTAGGCACTATAATTAGATTCTCTTTATTAGGATACATGATATTAACGTGTTGTTTTAGCAAGAAAAGCTTTTCCTTCCACCATTTTCCATTGAATTAAAGTTCATCTGTCAAATGAAATAAACTTGGATTTTTAAAATAATTTCGGGTCTTTTCATGACTGGCACTATAATCACAATAGGCATATCCTCTTTATTGGGATACACGACATTGATGCTTTGGTTTAGCAAGAAAAGCTTTTCTTTAACCAGTTTGTTTTGAATAAAAGTTCATATGTCAAGTGAGACAAATTTGGATTCTCATAAAAACCATCATTACTTCCATGATTAAGCACTATAATCATGATATTCTCATTAGGATAGATGATATTTATGCTTTGGTTTGGCAAAGAAAGCTTTTCTTTTCACTATTTTCCTTAGAATCAATGTTCATCCATCAAATAAGAGAAACTTGGATACTCCTAAGAATCTCCATTCTTTTATTGACCAGGCACTATAAGAATGTACTCCTCATTGGGGTACACGATATTGATGCTTTGGTTTGCATAAAAATCTTTTCTTCCTACGATTTTACAAAGAGTCAAAGTGTATTCGTCAAATAACACAAACTTGGATTCTTGTAATAATCTCCATTTTTTTTCTTATTAGGATACACAATATTGATGCTTTGATTTGGCAGGAAAAGCTTTTCTTTCCATAATTTTCTTTTGAATTAAAGTTCATATGTCAAGTGAGACAAACTTGGATTCTTATAAAAATTGTCAATCTTTTCTCAATTTTGCACTATAATCATGATCTTCTCATTGGGATAGATTATATTAATGCTTTGGTTTGGGTAGAAAAGCCTTTTTTACCATCATTTTTCTTAGAATCAACGTTCTTCCATCAAATGGACAAACTTGGATGCTCCTAAAAATTTCCATTCTTTTTGTGATCAAGCACTATAAGCACATCCTTCCCATTACGATGCATGATATTGATGCTTTGCTTTGCCATGAAAAGCTTGTTTTTCTGCCATTTTTCATATAATGAAAGTGCATCCATCAAATAAGACAAACTTGGATTCTTATGATAATCTCCATTCTTTTCATGATTAGACAGTAGAATCACAATCTTCTCATTAGGATATACGATGTTAATGCTTTGATTTGGCAAGAAAAGCTCTTCTTTTCACTATTTTCCTTAGAATCATTATTCACCCATCAAATAAGACAAACTTTAATTCTTGAAATAATCTTTTTTTTTGTGATTAGACATAATAATCACATTTTCCCTATTGAGATGCATAATATTCATGCTTTGTTTTAGCATGAAAGCTTTTCCTTCCACTATTTTCCTTTGATTTAAACTTTGTCTATCAAATGAGGCAAACTTGGATTCTTATAATAATCTATAATCTTTTCATGACTAGGCACTATAATCATAATAAGCACATTCTTCTTATCGGGATACTCGATATTGATACTTTGGTTTAGTAAGAAAAGCTATTCTTTCTACCATTTTCTTTTGAATAAAAGTTCATATGTCAATGAGACAAACTTGGATTCTCGTAAGAACCACCATTTTTCCATGATTATACACTGTAATCATGTTCTTCTCATTGGGATAGATGATATTGATGCTTAAGTTTTGCAAGGAAAACTTGTCTTTCCACCATTTTCCTCATAATCAAAGTATGTCCATCTAATAAGAGAAACTTGGATACTCTTAAAAATCTCCATTCTTTTTGTGATCAAGCATTATAAAAACATTTTCCTCATTAGGATACACGATATTAACGCTTTGGTTTGGCATGAAAATAATGGTCATCAACTTGCACAAACACCTATTTCCAACAATTCTTATGATCCTTTGCAAGGAATTAGAGGTCTAACGACTAAGGCAAAGACTAAATGCATGGAGCAAGCTTTGCAAGGACTAATCATGGAAATGCTACCAAAGAAGGCTTTTCAAGATGAATCAAATGCATGGCCAAGATTGATCACTTTTTTACATTATGTTGAGGCTAAAAAAGATAACGAATAATGCTTAGAGCCTAATTCACATGTCTAAGATAATGGAGCCTAATTTATATGTATTATGGGCCTATAGTTTAGGATTTCAGATTTTTTGATAAGAAAATTGACTTTTCATTTTTTATTTATTTAGATAATTCCTAATCAAATTATGATAAGAAGTAGACTTTATCTTTATTGATTAGGATTGTGTTTAGGATTTTTAAGTTGTTTAGATAGGTCCTAATCAAATTAGGATTAGGAATAGGCTTTTCCTGATTGTTAGGATTTACTTGTTCAGTTGGGACTCTACAAATTGTAGGCCTATATAAAACAGTCTTATCATGTAATTCATCATATTTGGATAGGAAAAAATATCTTGAGAGTTTTTTTACTTTGTGATAACTTTTTTTTTGTTCTTTAAACAAGAACTCAAATTGATCTTATAAAGGCAACTTGTGGCGATCAAGATTGTTATAACTTTGGTTCTAATCAGTAAGTTTGATTGGGTTCAAGCTCTCTTTGCTTGACTTTGAAGATGATCCTAGGGTTCCAATTCCATCCATCAGGTTTTAGGTTATGTTTTCATCCTAAGTACGCGTTATTTGGCATCGAGTTTTAGTTCTTAAAGGCCAAGTGTAATCTATCTTTTGATCTCTGAATTTCATTATTTTTCTATTATATTTAGTGCTTCCATTATCCATAAAGAAACAAAGCAAAAAAAAATTGTTCCAGTGGTCTAAACCTTCGCTGTTCATCTTTCATTAAAAAAAACAAAGAAAAAAGTGTGTTCTAGTGTTATAACCCTTTTCCATGTTAAAAAAAAGATTGTTATTAGATCTTTATATTCATATCTTACAAAGAATTCTTTATTCCTCTTCATTGATTTCTATTCCGTTGATATTTCTTGCTGATTTTGTTTTCTTTCATATTTCTTATTGATTTCTCTTCCTTGATCTTCCTTGATGATCTTATTAATCAAAGTTATAATAACTTCATTGTTGCTTGTTGTTTTGGTAAGATCATTTATAAAGTTCTTTTTAAAAGGCTTGTAAGGGAAAATTGAGTGGTCACAGGTAAGAGAGGTGAGAATATCATTGAGAAAAGCCAAAATTGAGTGAAACAGGAGTGGTTAAGTAACTAATCTCAAGTGTAAACACATAAAGGAATGTTTGAGGAAAACCAATCTATTTTTATTCCTATAAATTTTACAGGTTTAAAACATGAGTAATAGAGGAGTTAATGTTAAAACTGATATGAAATTGTCTGTGAAGGCTGTCTAAGGCCAATTCAAGCTTCTAAACATGAGGTTAGATAATTTAGAGTCCCCATCCAATCTTAGATCTTCTAGAAAACATATGGTTAAGGAAGAGGAAGAGTGATTGCCACATCATGGTTGGCCCAAGTTAGCAAGCCTAAAGAAGAAAGAGTTCAAGTATGTAGGCCCAATCACGATTAAAGGTTAAAAGAGTGAACTTGGTCTATCATGTGCTCGTTAAGGAAGATCCTTGAAGATTATAGAAGTCTTCTTGAAGCAAAAAAGTTAGCATCATCTAAATTAGGAAAGTTTTGGTGTCCTAATTATTACTTAATCTCCAAGGCTTTCAGCTTTTATTTTAGTAAAGTTTTAACTCTTTAGCTTGCAAGGAAATTAATTCCATTGACTATTTTATTTTAGGAAGGTTCTTTTTAGGAAGATTTTACTTTCTTTATAGGCAAGCAATATCTTAATTAATTATTTAAAATTTAGTGTCCTTTTCTTGTGAAGGCCTTTAGCCATATTCTCTACTATAAATAGGTGACTTTATGTTTGTTATTAAGGCATTCAAAGTTGATTAAAAAAGTAGTTGATTATTTTTAGTTCTTTTCCCTTATCCAAGTCTTTTTGGTGGTGAGTTTACGATCTTTTAGGTTTTTCATCCCCAAAAATGGTATCCAACCCTTGTACTGATTATGGCAAGGATTATTATCAATCAATTAAGGTTTATTCCTTCCATCCTTCTAACTTCCAAATTTTAGATTTTTTTTTTATTTTTTTATTTTTGTTTTGAATCATTAGAGACCTATTTCCATTGAGTTATATTCTTATAAGGCTCATCATTGTTGGCATCAAAGCTAAGGTTTTGAGGTTTTAGAGTGATAAACACCATGTTAGAAGGTAGCAAGACCCATACACCACCAAATTTGAGATTGCAACAAGGAATAAGTTTTGAACAAGCTCGTCATAGTGCTTGAATGTAATAACGAAGAGCTTTACATATATGGATTAGCTTGTGCATATGGTAGAAAGATTGGCTATGAATCGACCATAAAACAATCAACCGTAATGATGAAGGGTTGATCATGATGAGGGTGATTACTATGATGATCCAGGCATAGAAGATGAACCTGAATAAGCACTAAAACAACATTGGCAATGAAGAACCTTTGATAATATCAAGATAAAGATTCCACCTTTTCATGGAACAAACTCTCTTGAAGAGTACTTGGACTGGGTATAATGTGTTGAGAAAGTTTTTGAGTGTCAAGAATACACCGAGGCTAAAAAGGTAAAGCTAAAGCTCACAACTTTAGAGTTCACTGATTATGCTAATCTATGATGGGAGAATCTAAAGGCACAAAAAAGGCATAAAGGAGAAAATCCAATCTTGACATAAAGGCATATAAAGAGGCTTATAGAAAAGAAGTTTGTACCTTACTAATATAAGCGAGAGCTATTCTTCAAGCTGTAAACTTTGCAACAAAGAGCTTATTATGTTAAGGATTATGTGAAAGAGTTTGAGATGCTAATGATGCAGTGTAATCTACAAGAGGCTGAAGAACAAACCATTATAAAATTTATTAGTGGGCTACATAAGAAGATTGCAGATTTGATGGAGTCATAACCATATGCCATATCCAATGATATAATTACATTGGTTATGAAGATTGAAAGGTAACATAAAAGAGGCTCATCTAGGGTAAGTAAACCTTACACCTCATCTTATTCTTTATCTTATATCTTTCAAATGGTCATAAAACATGAAAAAAAAAGAAGGATCCTACTAAGATGACCATTGTTGAAAAAGGGAAAAAAGTTGAAAATTCCTAACCTTTAGCAAGAAGTCGTGAAATCAAGTGTTTTAAGTGCCTCAAACTTGGGCATAAAGCTTTTCAATGTCCTAACAAGAAGGTAATGATTGTTCATGAATTAATTGAAGAAGTTATTAGTGAAAATGAATTAGATTCAAAAGTAAAAGTAAAATAAAAGCAAGTCATACCTTCTGAAGAAGGAGAATTGCTTGTTATTTATTGTAATTTGGCCACACAAACAAAGAAAGAAGAGAGACAATGGGAGAATATCTTTTACACCCATTGCAGCATTAATGGCAAGGTATGTGGTTTAATCGTAGGTGGAGGAAATTGCACTAATGTAGCCTCTAGTACATTGGTTAGTAAATTAAAGCTCACCACTACTAAGCATCCACATCCTTATCATTTGCAATAGCTAAACAATAAGGGAGACCTGAGGGTTACAAAACAAGTGAAGCTGCCATTTAACATAGACAGGTACAAGGATGAAGTAACGTGCGATGTGGTACCAATGAATGCTAGCCATGTGCTTCTTGAAAGACCTTGGCAGTTTGATTGAGATGCTATGCATCATGGGCTTGCAAACACCTATTTTATTTCAAAGGATGGTAAACATGTGCTATTGACATTTTTCAGTCTTTCCCAGATAGCATGACCAGTTGGTAATCTATAAAATAATGAAGGATAGCTTATTTGCCAACAAGGGAGAGCTAAAACATGCTCTAATATCCAATGAGATTGTATACTTATTGATAGCTAAAAAGATTTCAGGGGAAAGTGGAACTGTCCATCCAATATTGAAAGAATTTTTGGATTTTTCCTAGAATAAGTTACCACCAATCTGTGGAATAGAATATCAAATTGATCTTATACCTAGTTTGACATTGCCTAATAGACCAGCATATCGATGCAACTTGGCAGAAGTTAAAAAACTCCAACGGTAAATAATGGAGTTGATGGAGAAAGGCTTTGTTAAAGAGTCCATGAGTCCATATGTAATACCAGCTCTTTTGTTGCCTAAGAAGGATGGATCAATGCGAATGTGCGTAGATAGCCAGCTATTAGAAAGATTATAATCAAATATTGCTATCCCATTCAGTGGCTTGACTATATGTTAGACGAGTTGCATGGCTCTTTTTTCTTTTTGAAAATTGATATCAAAAGTGGATACCATCAAATTTGAATAAAGAAAAGTGATGAATGGAAAATAACCTTCAAGATTAAGCTTAGGTTATATGAATGGACAGTCATGCCTATTGGCTTATCCAATGCTCCTAGTACATTCATGCTGCTAATGAATCATGTTTTACAAAAATTCATTGGTCATTTTCTTGTTGTTTATTTTGATGACCTACTTGTCTATAGTAGGAGCTGTGATAAACATATAGAGCATCAAAGGTGTTTAAAGTGCTTCAAGTAGATAAGCTATTTTCCAACCTTAATAGGTGCACCTTTTGCAATAATTGTCTAGTTTTTCTTAGCTATGTTATTTCACAAAATGGAGTAGAGGTTGATGAAGTGAAGGTTAAAGTTATCAAGGAGTGGCTAATCCCACTAATGTTGCTAAAGTTTAAAGTTTTCATAGTTTAATGTCCTTCTATAAACTCTTTATGAAAAATTTTAGAACCATTGTAGCTCTTTTGACTGAGTGCGTGAAGAAGGAAATAGTGTTTAAGTGGACTAAAGTAGCAGAATGAAATTTTGACTGGATTAAAAAGAAGTTAAGTTCAGCTCCCATACTAGCATTACCTGATTTCTCTAAGACCTCTGAAGTAGAGTGTGATGCATCAAGAATTGGGATTAAAGATTTTCTTAAGTAAGATGGGTATCCCATTACCTATTTCAGTGAAAAGCTGAGTGGTCCTTGTCTTAACTACTCAAACTACGATAAAGAGTTCTATTCACTAATGCAAGCATTGGGAACTTGGCAACATTACTTATTACCTAAGAAGTTCATGATTCACAAGGATCATGAGTCATTAAAACATTTGAAGGGATAAAGTAAGCTAAATAGAAGACAAGCCAAGTGGATGAAGTTCTTAGAGACATTTCCCTATGTAATTAAGTAAAAGAATGGGAATGTCAACATTGTAGTGGATGCACTTTCACGAATGTATGCATTAATCTTTATGCTTAATATGAGAATAATAGGGTTTGAATATAGAGTTGTATAAAACTTTGCAAAGATCTATGAAAAGTGCATAAAGGGAACTAAAAAAGGTTACTTTTGGCATAAAGGATTTCTCTTCAAGTCTGGCCAATTATGCACTCTTTTTTGTTCAATTCGAGAGCCTTTTGTGCGTGAACCTCATAGTGAAGGTCTTGCCGGACACTTTGGAGAAAAGACAACATTAGAAGCACTATTGCCAGTAATGAACCAAGATGTTCATAAAATTATAAAAAGATGTGTCATTTATAAAAAAGTGAAGAGTAAAGAGATGGCACAAGGGTTATAGATACCTTTGCCCGTACCTAAAAATCCCTGGGAACACATAAGCACGAATTTTGTTTTAGGTTTACCTAACACATCACGAGGAAAAGATTCGATAATGGTTATAGTAGATCATTTTTTAAAGATGTCACACTTTATTCTATGCCACAGAACTGACGATGTTAGCCATGTAGCTTATTTGTTCTTCAAAGAAATAGTTCAACTACATGGGATTCCTAAGAGCATTGTTTATGATCATGATGCTAAGTTTCTAAGCTATATGTAAAAGGTTTTATGGAAGAAGCTTAAAACCATGTTATTATTTAGCACAACTTGTCATCCATAAACTGATGGGCAAACTAAGGTGGTGAATATAACACTTTCAACTTTGCTTAGGATGATGGTGAACAAAAACCTAAAGAATTAGGATGAGTGCTTAGCATATATAGTGTTCGCTTACAATCGTAGTGTACATCACGCTACTAAGCATTCTCCTTTTAAGGTGGTCTATGGTTTCAACCCAACTGCACCTCTTGATCTAGCACCAATACCAATTAGTGAGAAGAGTTGTATAGATGGAGCTAAAAAGGCTCAAATGGTGAAAAATATACATAAGGAAGTTAGTGAACAGATCGAGAAGAAGAACAAAGCTTATGAAAGATTAAACAAAAGGAGAAAACAAGTCCTATTTAAACCAAAAAATCTTATGTGGATTCACCTTCGTAAGGAAAGTTTCCCTAACCAAAGGAAGTTTAAACTGATGCCACGGGCTGATGGTCCGTTCAGGGTCCTTGAAAAGGTAAATGAAAATGCTTACAAGCTTGACCTACCAGAAGAATTGTGAGTACTATGTTCAATGTTTGAGATCTTACGCCTTACTTGAAAGACACCTTGAGTAATGGAGATAATGTGGATTTGAGGGGAAATCCTTCTCAATAAGGGGGAAATGATGTGCCAAATCATGGTTGGCCCAAGTTAACAAGCCTAAATGAGGAAGTGATCAAGTATACAAGCCTAATCACATTATCAAGGGTTGAAAAATTAAACTTGGTGTATCATGTATTCTGTAAGAAAGATCCTTGAAGATTGTAGAAGTCTTCTTAAAGTAAGACAAATAGCATCATCCAAATTAGAGAAGTTTTGGTGTGCTAATTATTGCTTAATCCCTAAGGGTATCAGTTTTTATTTTAGGAAGGTTTTAATTCCTTAGCTTGCAAGGAAATTAATTTTATTTACTATTTTATTTTAGAAAGGTTCTTTTTAGGAAGATTTTACTTTCTTTATGGGCAAACAATATCTTAATTGATTATTTAGGATTTAGTTTCCTTTTCTTATAAAGGCCTTTCACCATATTCTCTACTCTAAAGAAGAGACCTTATGCTTGTTTTTGAGGTATTTAAAGTTGATTAATAAAGTAGCCGATTATTTTTAATTCTTTTCTCTTATCTAAGTCTTCTTGGTGGCGAGTTTATAAGACTTATGTTTTAGGTTTCTCATCCCTAAAAGTGGCATCCAACCCTTGTATTGATTGTGGTGAGAATTCTTATCAATCAATTAAGGTTTATTCATTTCATCCTTCTAACTTCCAAATTTTAGATTTTTTTTATTTTCTTCTATTTTCATTTTAAATCATTAGAGATTTATTTCCATTAAGTTATATTCTTATAAGGCTCATCAAAGAGGAGGAATCTTATTATTATGAGAGTAATTTTTAAGAAAGTAAAATGGTTGTTTCAAAACAGGATAGCAATTTGGGTAGTATTAAGATGAAAATCCTTACCTTCCAAGAGAAAAATGACCCTAAATTATACTTGGAGTGGGAGAGAAAGGTAGAATATGTTTTTGGTTATCATAATTACTCTGAAGAAAAGAAGGTTAAACTAGCAGCAATTAAGTTCATGGATTATGCTTGTAATTGGTGGGATCAATTTATGATTAATAGGCGTAAGAATTTTGAGAGACCTATTCAATCATGGGAAGAAACAAAGGTAGTGATCAAAAATAGGTTTATACCTAGCCATTACTATAGGGACTTGTATAGAAAGTCACAAGGGCTGACTCAAGGATCTATGAATGTAGAGGATTACTATAAAGAGATGGAGATAGCCATGATTCAGGCTAATATAAAGGAAGACCGTGAGGGAACTATGGCTAGATTTATTGGTGGTTTGAAGAAAGAGAGCTAATATGGTGGAATTGCATTATTATGTGGAGATAGGGGAATTGTTGTATATATCTATCAAGATGGAAAGGCAATTAAACTCTAAAGGCACTTTTAAATATGGTTTAGCTTCTAGCACTTCATGAAAGTCAAATTGGAAGAACAACAAAGTAGTTTTAAAACCTAAAAAAGATGGAAAGGTAAAAGATTCAGTTACATTCTCTAAAGGTAAAACCAAAACTAAATCATCTCTTAACTCAAGTGATGTTAAGTGTTTCAGGTGTCAAGAATTTGGGCATATTGCTTCACAATGTCTAAATAAAAGGGCTATGACTGTTATGGATAATGGTGACATAAAAAGTATAAGTTCGAGTGATGATGAAATGCCACCATTGAAGGATTGTAGTGATGTTGACATTAAAGAACCCACGCATAGAGATATACTTATTACTAGGCATGCTCTTAGCATACAACCTAAAGAAGATGGTGATGAAATCAACATGAGCATAACTTTCATACTAGGTGCCCTGTGAATAACAAGGTATGTAGCATGCTTATTGATAGTGGTACTTGCACTAATGTTGCTATACTTTGATGGTTGAAAAGCTAAAGCAACCTACATTAAAGCATCCAAGACCATATAAGCTGCAATGGTTGAATGATTATGGAGAAGTTAAGGTGGCAAAGTAAATGTTAGTTGCATTCTCTATTGTCAAATACAAGGATAAGATTCTTTGTGATGTTGCAACAATGCATGCCGGTCATCGACTCTTGGGGCATCTATGGCAGTTTAATAGGAAGGTTACTCATGATGGGTACAAGAATAGATATAGTTTTGTAATGAATAACTGAGTTATTGTATTAACTTCTCTCAAACCATTGAGGCATATGAAGACTAGATTAGGATAGGCAAAAAGTGCAAGATGAAAGAAAAGAAAATGAGTGCACAAAAAAAAGAAAAAAGTGATATAAAAAGTGAATGTGTGCAAGAAAGGAAAAAAAAGCATAATAGTGTGCAATGAGGGAAAAATTCAAAATATGGAGAGCAAAATAGAGACAAAAATAAAAGAGTTAGTGCTTTTGCAAAAAAAAAAGTGAGATTAAGAGTGCTATATTGGCAAGGCAGCAACTACTTGTACTTTTGTGCAAGGATGTTTATTTCTCAACTAATAATCTTAACCCTTTTTTGCCTAGTATGGTTGTTTTTTTGTTACAAGAATTTGTAGATTTATTTCCCAAGGAAATACATGTGGATTAGCTCTTTTAAGAGGTATTGAGCATCAAATAGACTTCACTCGTGGTTTATCAATCCCTAATAGACTAGCATATAGAGCAAACCCAGAGAAGACAAAGGAGATTTAAAGGCAAATGGATGAGTTAATGCAAAAAGGATTCATAAAAGAAAGTCTTAGCCCATGTTCAATCCCTTTGATTTTGGTGCCAAAGAAAGATGAAACATGACGCATGCTTGTTGATTGCTGAGCCATCAATAAAATCATTGTAAAGTATAGAGACCCTATTCATATGTTAGATGATATGCTTGATGAATTGCATGGTTTATGTGTGTTTTCTAAAATTGATTTAAAGAATGGCTATTATCATATTCACATGAAAGAGGGCGATGAATGGAAAACTACTTTTAAGATAAAATACAATTTATATGAGTGGTTAGTGATGCTATTTTGTTTAACTAATGCACCAAGCACCTTTATGAGGTTCATGAATCATGTTTTGCATTCTTTCATTGGGAAATTCATTGTGGTTTGCTTTGATGATATTTTAATATATAGCAAAAATTTGGATGATCATGCTAAATATTTGCATGCTATTTTTAGTGCTTTAAAGGAGCATAAATTGTATGCTAATCTTAAGAGATAGTATGTTAGCATGGATTGCCTAGAACAATGGTAAGTGATAGGGATATTAAGTTCTTAAGTCATTTTTTGGCATACTTTATGGAGTAAGTTAGGAACTAAACTTTTGTTTTCTACAGTTGCACATCCTCAAATGGATGGACAAACTGAAGTAATTAATAGAACACTTACTATTTTGTTACATGCCATCATTTAAAAGAACTTAAAATAATGGGAGAGATGTTTGCCACATATTAAGTTTGCATATAATAGGACTATTTATTCTACTACTTCTTATTCTCCTTTTAAAGTTAAAAATGGCTTTAAACAGATGGACAAATTGAAGTAGTTAATAGGACACTTGCTATTTTTTTACGTCCCATCATTTAAAAGAACTTAAAATAATGGGAAAGATGTTTGCCACATATTAACTTTGCATATAATAGGACTGTTTATTCTACTACTTCTTATTCTCTTTTTAAAGTTATATATGGCTTTAATCCTTTAACTTCTTTGGATATCTTACCCTTGTCTACTAATGAATATGCTAATTTAGATGGTAAGAAAAGGTAGATTTTGTTAAGGATTTGCATGCCAAGGTTTGAGCTAACATAGACAAGAAGAATGAGTAATATGCAAGGCAAGCAAATAAGGGGCATATCAAGGTCATTTTTAAACCTGGAGATTGGGTCTGGGTTCATTTGTGTAAAGAAAGGTTTCCTGCTCAAAGGAAATCAAGGTTGCAACCAGAGGAGATGGACCTTTTCAAGTGTTAGAAAAGATCACTGACAATGCCTATAAGCTAGATTTGCCAAGAAACTACGGTAATATGAGTGCTACCTTCAATGTCATTGATTTATCTTTGTATGATGTAAGTGATTCGAGGATGAATCCTTTCGACAGGGAGGGAATTATGGAGATCAACTTGCACAAACACTTATTTCCAACCATTCTTATGATCCTTTACAACGAATTAGAGGTCTAAAGACTAAAGCAAAGGCTAAACGCATAGAGCAATCTTTTTAAGGACTAATCATGGAAATGTAAGCAAAATAGGATGTTCAAGAATTGCCAAGATTGATCATTTTTCTATATTGTGGTGTGGCTAAAAAAGATGAAGAATAATGCTTAGAGCCCAATTCACATGTCCACGATGAATGGAGCCCAATTTGCATGTATTCAAGGGCCTATAGTTTAGGATTTCAGATTTTTTGATAAGAATTTGACTTTTAATTATTTTAATTTATTTTGATTATTCCTAATCAGATTATGATAAGGAGTAGGCTTTATCTTTATTGATTAGGATTGTGTTTAAGATTTTTAAGTTGTATAGATAAGTCCTAATCAGATTAGGATTAGGAATAGACTTTTCCTTATTGATTAGGATTTCTTTATTCAGTTAGAATTCCATAGATTTTAAGCCTACATAAGGTAGTCTTATTCATGTAATTCATTAGATTTGAATAGAAAAAAATATCTTGAGAGTTTTTTCATTTTGTGAAAACTTCTTCTTTATTTTTTAAACAAGAACTTAAATTGATCTTATCAAGGTAACTTATGGCAATCAAGATTGTTATAACTTTGGTTCTAATCAGTAGGTTTGACTAGGGTCAAGTTCTCTTTGCTTGACTTTGAAGATGATCTTAGTGTTCTAATTCCATCCAATTAGGTTTTAGGTTGTGTTTTTATCCTAAGGATTGTATCAGAAAAGCCCTTCTTTCCACCATTTTTTGTATAATCAAAGTGCATCAATCTAATGAGACAAACTTAGATTCTTATAATAATCTCATTTTTTCTTCTTATTAGGACACACGATACTGATGCTTTGATTTGGTAAGAAAAGCTCTTATTCTCGCCAATTTCCTTAGAATCATTATTCATCCTACAAATTATATAAATTTTGATTCCTGAAAAAAATTCCATTTTCTTGTGATTGGGCATAATAATTGCATTCTACTCATTCGAATGCACCATATTCACGCTTTGTTTTGGAAAAAAAGCTTTTTCTTCCACTCTTATCCTTTGAATCAAAGTTCATCTGTCAAATAAGACAAACTTGGTAATAATCTCCAATCTTTTCATGTTTAGACACAATGATCATGATTTTCTCATTGGGATAGCTAATGCTGATGCTTTTGGTTGGCAAGAAAAGCTTTCTTTCTACCATTTTCCTTAGAATCAAAGTTCATCCATTAAATGAAGCAAACTTGGATTCTCGTAAGAATTTCCATTTTTTTTGTGATTAGGCATTATAAGCACATTCGTTTAATTAGGATACACGATATTGATGCTTTGGTATGGTAGGAAAAGTTTTCCTTTCCACCATTTTCTTTTGAATCAAAGTTAAGTGAGACAAACTTGGATTATCGTAAAACCATCATTCTTTCCATGATTATGCACTATAATCATGAACTTCTCATTGGGATAGATGATATGATGCTTTGGTTTAGCTAGAAAAACCTTTATTTCTACCTTTTTCCTTAGAATCAAGTTTCATCCATCAAATGGACAAACTTGGATACTCTTAAAAATCTTTACTCTTTTTGTGATCAGGAATTGTAAGCACATCCTACTTATTGGGATACATGATATTGATGCTTTGGTTTGAAATAAAAAGCTTTTCTTCTCACCATTTTTCTTAGAATCAAAGGTAATTTGTCTAATGAGGCAAACTTTGATTTTTATAATAATCTCCATTCTTTTCATGATTAGGCACAAAAATCATAATCTTCTCATTAGGATATATGATATTGATGCTTTGATTTGGCAAGAAAAGCTCATCTTTCCACCATTTTACTTAGAATCAAAGCTTATCCATCTAATGAAACAAACTTGGATTCTCATAAGAATCTCCTTTTTTTTTATGATTGGGCATAAGCACATTTGCTTCATTGGGATACACAGTATTGATGCTTTGGTATGGTAGGAGAAGTTTTTCTTTCCACCATTTTCTTTTGAATCAAAGTTCATTTGTTAAATGAGACAAACTTGGATTCTTATAATAATCTCGAGTCTTTTCATGACTAGGCACTATGATCACAATAGGTATATTCTTCTCATTGGTATACATGAAATTAATGCTTTGGTTTAGCAAGAAAGGCTTTTCTTTCCACCATTTTCTGTTGAATAAAATTTCATATGTCTAGTAAGACAAATTTGGATTCTCATAAAAAGCCACCATTCTCTCCATGATTAAGCACTATAAACATGATATTCTCATTGGGATAGATGATTGATGCTTTGGTTTGGCAAGGAAACCTTTTCTTTCCACCATTTTTCTTAAAATCAATGTTCATCCATCAAATGAGAGAAACATGGATACTCCTAAGAATCTCTTTTTTTTTATGGGATCAAGCATTATAAGATTATACTTTTTGTTGGGATACACGATATTAATACTTTGGTTTGCATGAAAAGCTTTTCTTCCTACCATATTTCATAGAATCAATGTGTATCCATCAAACGACATAAACTTGGATTCTTGTAATAATCTCCATTTTTTTTCTCACTAGGATACATGATATTGATATTTTGATTTGGCAAGAAAAGCTCATATTCCCACCAATTTCCTTAGAATCGTTGTTCATCCATCAAATGACATAAACTTTAATTCTTGAAATAATCTTCATTTTTTTGTGATTAGATACAATAATCACATTCTCCTTAGTGGGGTGCACAATATTCATGCTTTTTTTTTAGCAAGAAAAGCTTTTCCTTCCACTTTTGCATTGATTCAAAGTTCGTTTGTCAAATAAAACAAACATGGACTCTTATAATAATCTCTAATCTTTTCATCTTTAGGCACTATGATAATGATTTTCTTATTTGGATACCTATGCTGATGCTTTGGTTTGGCAAGAAAAGCTTTTCTTTTCACCATTTTCCTTAGAATATCAATTGAAACAAACTTAGATTGTCGTAAGAATCTCTATTTTTTTGTGATTGGGCACTATAAGCACATTCGCTTTATTGGGATACATGATATTGATGCTTTCGTATGGCAGGAAAAGTTTTTCTTTCCAATATTTTCTTTTGAATCAAAGTTCGTACATCAAGTGAGACAAACTTAGATTCTCGTAAAAACCACCATTCTTTTCATGATTATGCACTATAATCACTGTAGACACCTTTTTTTGTCTGGGCTAATTTTTTTAGCAACCGGGCTAATTTTCCATGGTCTGGGCATTTTTAACTCATCCATCGTTGATCAAAAACTCGATTTTTACTCATTTCTTTGCATCAAAAAAGATCAAAACCAATATCAAATTATGAATTTGGACTTTTGAATTAATCAAAATTTTTAAGGTCTAAATTAGATAAAAAATGTCAATGTCACATGATCACCCTAGTCCTCCCTAGTTTGTTGACTAAGATCACCATCAAGCACCCTATTTGCTGAAAAATCATTTTAGCATTTAAACCAGCCACCTTATGTTCATCACATTGGCAGCAAGTTACTCCCTATAGCCACTACTTGACATTACTTTGTCCCCTTTAAGAAATGACCAAAAACACCTCTAAATTAACTCCAAAATGCTAGTACAAATAGACCACTTATATCTTAAATAGAAAAGGTTAGATTCCAGCTTATTTTTAGTTTCTAAAACCTAATCCTACACAAAAAAAAAGAATCGCATAGCTCTTTACTCACCACCCAAAAATATCCTTAAAACACTTATTCCCAACATTACACATTCTAAAAATCACCCTTATCCATACTAGAACCAAAACCTCATTGTTTCTCCCTTTTTCTTGATTATTAACAACAAAGAAAAGGGAAAAATTAAAGCCATCTCTATTGCTCCAACTATTTGGCCAAAAATTGAAGTTTTGTTAGTATAACTTTTTACTTTATCACTTTCATTTTTTGTTTTTTCACATCTTCATCATTTTAGTGAGCTCTCCATGTTTCCATCACCCTCTCAGGTTTTCATGCATTATTGTAGCCTTTGGTTTTGCTAGTTTAGGATTTGGATGCCTTAATGCCCTTTTGATGTGTACAATGCCTCATTTTATCCTCATTATTTTGATAGCTCTTGCTCATGCATTTTATGCCATATCTATGCATCTTGTTCTGATGAATCATAAGCCTAACATATTTCAAGTATATTTATACATTAGCTTGCATCTTGTCATGAATCATTGTCATTTTTAGCTTCCATAACCTTTTCTTTTCAAAGTGCATTAAGACTTTTTTTGTCAACCCCATTGGTAAAGTTGGCATCCCCATTTATGTTTTGTGCATCCCTTTATATGTTCATTGTCTTCTCCTTGCCAAAATACATGTTCGATGGCTATCAAAAGCTGATTTTCAAAACCTCCCCAAGGCAAGCATGTTAACCTCAACAAATGAGGATTACCATGAACTTAGCATTTTCCTTAATGTTTGCAAATATATTGGGGAAAATTAAGTTTTCCAGATCTGGAATCTTGGTTAAACAAGCTCAAATCTTTTGATTTTGCAATGACAATGGCCTTACACTTGCTCCCGAAATGTTTGTGCTTTGTTTTCGAGTCGAAACCTTGAGTGGTATGATCAATGGGTTGTTTCATCATCCCAAAATACTCTGAGGCTGTGCAAATGAGTTTATAATGCTCAGGCCACTTTTTCCCTTTAGTCATGGACATTCGAATGTCAATGACTCAAGTTTGGACCTGTAAACATCAAGAAAATAAGAAATATCCTCTGCTTTACTTTGTCCCCTATTGGCAGCAGCATTGTTACAAAATGAAAAATCATTTTAAAATCCCAAACGATTTTTCATGAATTTTACAATATTTTTCTCTGAAAGTGTGTCAAAATACCTTTAAAATGAGGTCTTGTTCATCCCCGGATCAGTTTGGATGAAAGAGTTATGATTTTTCAGACCTAGACTATCTCAAATCCCTTAAGTGAACAAAGTGCATTCTGGTTGTGCCCTTTAAGCCCACCAAATAGTTTTTCCAAATCCATCCAGCATTGTTCCTAAAACGTTCATGAAATGCCCTTTCTGGAAAGGTATTATCTATAATTTTTCGATACCAAATGAGTCCAGAATGATCTTTCAAATTTTGACACACCTTGTCCCTTGTATGCTCTGCCAGCAGTGAAATTAATTCTAACTTGAAATTTTATTCCCCTAGAAAGTGACTTTTTGGGATATTGGGAATATTTTTAGGTTTACCCCCATCGACTTAACTTTCTATCGGTATCTTGCCCACCCTCTACAGCCTTAAAACCAATTTAAATAAATTTGGAAAGCAGGATAACGCAACGCTATCCCCTTTTTTCAATTATGGTGAAAATTGAGTTATTTTCTTGAATTTTGTCTCGAGACATTCGAATGTCTCTGTATCACCCTGATTAGACTCGAGAACATGCTTTTACCGCCCATAGACTCGTATCAAGGCATCAACATATTTTACATCTTTACCATCATCATTCATAATAATTTTTTCCACCAAAAGTCATCAAAAAGTTCACCCGTCTTCTAAATCACAAGGTTTTGTCAACTTAATTTTTCCCACTAAACTTTTTTAAAGAAGAGTCAAATGTGCTACTTTCGGGACACTCCAACCCTGCTCTTCAAATTTGTCAAGATTTACAAAAATCTTCCTTTGTCAAATTTTTTGTCATCCATGGGGATACTCCAGCCTCAACTTTTTGAGGGGATACTCTAACCCTGTTTTTCAAAATTATCAACCTTTAAAAGGTCTTCCTTCATCAAAATTATTCGTCATCCATAGGGATACTCCAACCCCACCTTTCCAAAGGGATACTCTAACCTTGTCTTTCAAATATGATTAATTTTTTTCCTCTTTTTTGGATTTCCATGAATGTGTCAAACAAATTTTGTCTGATCAAGAAACCTAGATGCATCTTGAAAATTATCGATTTAGTTATCCCTAAATAATCGATGCCAATTGCGACATAAATTCCAATAGTCCATTTCTTTTCTTTATCATTGTGTTGAATGATCCATGTTATGTTACTTCATTTATTACCTTACTAACATGATTTTTTTTGTGATGATTACTTACATTCATGTTTTTCATTCATTTCAAATAAAACTAAGGTTAATATTCCACGTGGATATCTCTTTAGTGCCTAAAGTGGAATATTCTATTTTTCAAAGCAAAATCCAGAGGTCGTTTTTATTGAAAATCTCTATATTTCCCATCTCTCCAAGGCGTATATGAGATTAAATCTTTTTCATCAAAACTTGGATTTGTATTTCTATAAGATTTATGCATTAAAAGAGGGTTATATTAAAATAGTGATAAGGTAAGATCAAAAGAATCGAAACCAATAAAGATATAGCTAGTAAGGTACTAATTTTCGGTAAATCTTTGTACTATGTAGACCATGGGATCGAGTTTTGTGTTTCATAATTCAAAACATAGGTTTCAATAGGCATCCGATCATGCTTAACCCAAAATGATCGGTGGTGACTCCAAGTGTTGACCATTTTGTGGTGGTCATCCGAGACCAATAAGACAAGTGATTCATCTTATGGTCCCTGTCATTGTATCACAAGTCGAGAATCTATAGATTCTCGTTCTCATCATATTGCAAAAGAAAAGTCTCAGTCAGGAAGATATTTCTAAGTCTAAAAAATATTTTAAGTCATACACACCCATAGATCTACGAGGATCCACGTGGGGCACATTACAATAGTTTGGCAACTTTACTAGAGATAGTATAAAGAGTTAGGCCAATAACTAGCCGTGTCTTGCTAGGTTCCCAATTCTTTCGATCTTTGGCATTATTTAACTATGACACTTTTTTCATTTTCTCAACTAATCTTTTGTTTGGCATGATTGTCAAGATTGTCTTATTTTTTAGTAATCATTAGTTTAATAAACATGGTAATATGGAAGTAAATGAAAAGGTTTAATCGTTTCCTTGTCACACATCATGCACTTGCATGTGCATTACTGTTGCGCCAAACTCCATTGTGTGGTTATAACCCAATTATTTGGAGGAAGTGAGCTATCCACCTTCATGAGTAACCATCTACATAGGCATGGCAATAACTTCCTAGATGTAAATTATTTATTTCTCTTGTGAGTAACCCTCCATATTTGCATAGGAAAATACATCCAATGAATTAAACTTGTTCTGCCAAACCCATGATGGGTCTAGGATTGGGTTCCCTCGACAATCCTTACTGGATGGAGGAGCAATTCGAATACCTATTTAGGCATCAACTTAAACCTCATATAGTGAGCCTTAGAGCTAAACCATGTTAAACCATACTAGAATGCTACTAGAATACTTAGATAATAGGGTCACTTAGGAAAACATTCCTAACCTTTACTCTTAATTACCATAATTATGTAGGTGACAATGGGTATACAATTGTCACCCAAATTTGCATTTTTATCATTTATCAAGGCATGTCATCGTGCTGCCTGAATAATGGCTAACTTTTGTCTAAGTAAGTGATAATGAACAAAAACCATCATTCACAATGTCTTATACTGTGAGCCATTATGCTATTCGAGTCATGGCTTAATATGCATCCGAACTAGAGGTGATAAACAAATATTACTACTGGTTGGTTATTTTTCCATCAAAATAAGATATTGTATCACCTCATAAAGGGTAGATTGCATCCTGGTACATTGAAATGCTGCTTGTTTCTCGTCTCACCACCTTGGTTGAGACATGTTATGAATTTTTTGTTCTGAAGTTCTTAAATTCTTTATTTCCTTACATTTGTCTCCTATATGTTCCACAAACTTATTTTTCCTTTATTTGTGTTTTAGTGCATGCATCATTTCATCATAATCATTATGACTATCATAATTTTGGGACATTTATTCTGGTTTGGTGTTTAGTAAAGGGCATCATTTATGGAGCAATAGCTTATCTCCACTATCGAGTCCTTTGAAATTGTCAGAACATGGTCAGAAGGTTGCTAGCATCAAGATGGGGACATCCTAAAGCCTAACTATATCTCAGAAATGCATGAAGAGGTCAAGATCAATTTTTGTCAGAATGATTGTTAGGAACTAAAGCATATATGGGACAATTGGGATAGTAACATGAAAAAAGCCTTCACTAAGAAGTATGGGGATATAGCTTTCTTACTTCAAGTTCAGTTGGATGGTGGCTTGTTTTGAGTAGCAACACAATTCTGAAATCTAGCCTATCAATGTTTCACCTTCAACCAACAAGATTTAGTCCCTACCATTGATGAGTACGCAGCCCTGCTTAACATAGAAAGGGCCAAGTCAGATAGATTTATTGCAAGGCATTTTCATAGAAGCAAAGGTTGATAGTCACATCAAAATAAAAAGCAGTAGCGAATGCATTTCTTAGGCTAGCTTGAAAGATGCAATAGTAAATCATTCTGATCAAAAGAAAGCTCAAGATGTCTAAACTTGGGCAATCTACGGGCTCCTTATGTTCGCAAAGACTTTGGGTCATGTAGAGGTAGCAGTCATAGATTTTTTTTCTTGCCTATGTTGTAACATCAGCTTTACTTCCATCATCATCGCCGAAACCATCCACGCCCTCAACTTTTATAAAAGGACAAGAATATGAAGGCTTATCAGTTGCACCCCATTGCTCTACATATGGCTCCTAAGCCATCTTTATGTTAGGGAAGAGAGTTAGGCAAAATTTTTTCTTTCAGATCAGTCTTTTTTCCATGACACTAGAGGAAAAATGCCATCAAGATAAGACAAAAAAGCATTGGGTCGAGGAATTATGAAATGTCAAAGAGGAAGAAGTTACTTGGAAAGCTCTATGGGTGTTTCCTCAGTTGATTATGTACAGATGTGGAGACTACAATTATGTATTGCTCTTAGGACTATAGGGAAATACAAGTTATACTCCTCTATTGGTATTGCATTAGTTCTAGTGCTAGCAATTCATCGCATTCTTCGAAAACTTGGCACATTGTGATTTTGAATACAAAGAGCCTAATTATAAAGTAAAAGTCTAATTAGCTTTACAAGCTTGGAAGAAGATCCATTATATGGAAAGATACTAAAGAAAAAGCCCTACCACTCTTAAATACAAAGAATGGAGACTCTATCGTATCAACAATCCATTGCCAACACCTAACTCTGGGATACTATAAATCCTAATATAAGAACTGCCTTCTGAGATTAAGCTACTTAGGAAGGAGCTTGAGTAAGAAAAGGCATCCTTTGCTATAGAAATCTCTCTACTTAAGGAGGAAAAGGGCCAGCTAGGGATAGATATCTATCTTAGAAGTAGTGAAATGGATCTAGTCATTAAAGAAATGGACTGATTCAAAGATGACCTTGAGAGCCTAACTAAGGTTATGTGACACTCTAAAAAGTTAACAAGTCTCGACGTATAGGCAAGACATCAGTCAAATGGGAAATGAAAGTTACCACTCTCAATCGCTATTTGAATCAACAAAAGGAGGAAGTTATAGCCAGTAAAGAAAAATTCACAAGGACATGTGCTTTTGCTTCCACCTACCAATAAAAGAATCAAAGACTCGAGGCTCAAATGTGAGATACTATAGCTGCCAGGGTTGAAAATAAAGCCCTTACTCACAGAATCCATGAGTTAGAATAGTCTCTTTAGGATCATCAAGGTCATATCAATCAACTAACAAAGGCTTTCGAGCAACACAAACTAGATTGGCAAATGATAATCGACTAAGCACATCTGAACTACCAAGAATAGCATCAGCACCTTATTGAACAAGTTTAGATGGCTCAACAAGAGGTGGATGACATGATTAAAGCAGCTCAGTCCATAAAATGAGGCATTGTGCCTGTTGGAGATCGTGAGAAATGACCTTTGGGTTTCCTTCATCATGTGATTACACAATGTAATCATGTTGTAAAAGAAAAACCCTTTTGTGACTCTATGAATGATGTCATTGATGAAGCTATTCCAAGAATCAATTGTCTCCAATGCATAATTTCACCATTTTTCAATACACTTGCATTAATCATTCACTGGCCATTACATCATAAATGCTCATCAATAAATACATTTTTAATAAAAGTCTAATATGAGAGTTGGGCTACAAAAATACAAGGGGTTTTGAGATCAATCAGGAACATGGAACCTTACATCACGTACCACTATAACACATGATGTGGTAAGCAAATCATGGAGAGTGATCATGAAGCTAATATTGAGCGACTTGAGCTACTAGTAAAGGAGTCACAAGACTAGATTGTTCGTTAGCAATACCAATTGCAAAATCAAATCGCAAAACATATGGAACTAATGATCACCTCTATGAAAAAAAGGGCAAGCTAGCACTACTAAAGCAAAGAATGATCCTCCCATTGCTAAAAGTCCCTCTGCCAATAATCCAGAACCTACCTAAAGGGAAACTAGACTAGAACAACTGCTTATTCTTACATCTGTTGCTCAGGCTCTGCCTGTCATCTACCTTATCCCATTGCAATAGGTTAATTCATTGCCAGCACTCAAGAGTTGAATTCAAGAGTCTCATTGGCAGATGCAATAACCATTGACCATAAGGAACTAGAGAAAACTGAAGGTCAAAAGTCCACCATGACTATGGAAGAAGTCAATAAATTTTAGCTATTGGAAAAATGACTCCAAGCTATCGAGGGGAGTGACAAGTTGAGAGCTCTTGATACGTAATCGCTATTTTGGTGTCCAACCTTGTCATTCCCCTGAAATTCAAAGTCTTAGAGTTTAAAAAGTTTAATGGAACCACCGATCGTTCTATCCATGTTCCAATGCACCTATCAAAGATAGCAGGTATGAGAAAGATGAAAATCTCCTCATCCATTACTTTTAGCGTAACCTCATTTAGGCAGCAGGTCTGTGGTATATCGACTTAGCTAAGGCGATAGGTGTTATGCTCCACCTACTCAAGAAAAATAGAAGGTTGATGCATCTCCAAGCACCAGTACCACTCAAGCCCATGTAAAGAATTTTAAGCTCGAAAAAGTTAAGGAAGCGGTAAGTGAAAGAGAAACCCCAGAGTTTCTTGAGTTCATTAAGCACAGTGAATACTGTACTGCATTGTAGACTGGTTAAGCAAACAACCTGCAAAGATTTTTGTGCTATCTCTGCTTCTTAATTCAAATGCTCATCAGAATGCATTACTAAAGATGTTAAATGAAGCGTATGTGCCACCAGACGTACTCATGGACAAATTAGATCAGCTAGTGATCAACATCATGGCCAATAATTATATTTCTTTCATTGATGATGAGATCCTCCCCGGAGGTAAGGGTAGTTATAAAGTTTTGCGCATCACTACCCATTATAAGGGACGCATTTTGCCCAAAGTACTCATAAACAATGGGTTGACCCTTAATGTCATGCCTATGACTACATTAAGCAAACTCCTAGTCGATCAATCTAACATCAAAAGTAGGCATACCATAGTCTAAACTTTTGATGGAACATGTCGTGAAGTAATTGGAAATATTATAATCCAGCTCTAGATAGGCCATATACATAAGAAGTGGACTATCAGGTTATAGATATTAATCTTTCTTGCAACTCCCTATTAGGAAGGCCATGGATACACTTCACTAGATTCGTCCTATCCTCTCTCTATCAGAAGCTCAAATTTGTGATAAATGGTAAAGTACTCATCATTAGAGCTGAGGAAAAAATTATCGCCATTACCTTCACTAAGGGTATTTATATAGAGCCTAATGAAATTGAATCGGAGTCTTCCTTCCAATCTTTTGAGTTCATTAATGCAATATTTATGGGAAAAGGATTGCCAATAGTTGAACCTCACCTGTCAAAGAGTACCCATTTAGGTTTAAAAATGATTATTGGTAAAGGTTCTCGTGCTAGAAAAGGGCTTGGCAAGAATCTACAAGGGATGGCCTAAGCCCTACAAGTCACCACTCAAGCCAACAAAAAAGGCTTAAGATTCAAGACTAATGCGTACTCAAGAAAGCATATACAATAAAAAGATCTACAACCATAAGATGACATGATCATTGGGTCAAGAAGGGGAATCAAAGCCGATAATGCTCTCGTCTCTTTAGGAGATATTTTGTTTGAAAGGATGAATCAATCCAAGCCAATCAGAAGAGCAAAAGGCTAAAGATGTCTTGGTCATCGTAAACAGAGCACTTAACAACCTCTATCTCCAAGATACCAAGCCATAAAATTCATGTCCTTCCACTAAGACCTAGCAATGACAATGTCATGACGAAAGTCCCTACGCTTTTTCTATCCCTTTCATGTAACATCAAGAAATGAAAACCTACATGCCTTTGTCCACAAGTAGATAGGTGTTCTATTTAAGGGGTTTTTTTTATCAGACATTATCAATGAAATGACTTTTGCACATATCATTCCATATTATGTATCAGTTGTCAACCTTTTTTACCTTTATTTTTATCCAAATCCCTTGGTTATGTGTGTGCCTTTTCCAATATTTATTTTTTTATCCTTTCAGGTGTCCAGACAACAATGATATGGATGTGCCTAATGGGTTATTGAAGATCTATTTCAAACAATCAATTTGCACTAGTAAAGTTGATCTTGAAGAGGATTTCAAAGAGAGCTCTGTACCACCAGACCTTTTACGATTAGTCGAGTAAGAGGAGAAGCAGATCATGCCCTATAAAAACCCAATAGAAGTAATAAATTTGGGTACTCAAGAGCATTGAATAAAGGTTAAAATCGAAACCTTAATAAAGTCAATGACTAGGACCAAGTTGATAAAATTACTCAAAAAATATCGTGATATATTTGCTTAGTAATATCAAGATACGCTAGGACTGGACACTGATACTATAGTCCATAAGCTTCCTATCAAGCCCGGATGCAAATCGATCTGATAAAAAATTAAGGAGGATAAAGCAAAAAATGCTTCTCAAAATTAAAGAGGAAGTTAAGAAGCAATTTTATGTAGGGTTTATTGAAGTAGCCAAATATCCAGAATGTGTTGCCAATATAGTCTCAGTCTTAAAGAAAGATAGCAAAGTACATATTTGTGCTAATTATCAGGATCTGAATCAGGCTAGTCCCAAGGATAACTTCCCGCTACCCCATATTAATACTTTCGTAGGCAACATGACCAAGAATTCTCTGTTATCCTTAATGGATGGATTCTCAGGGTATAACCAGATCAAGATGGCACCCGAAAACATGGAGAAAGCAACTTTTGCAAGCATATGAGGGACATTTTCCTATAATGTCATGCCCTTCAAACTCAAAAATGCTAGGGCAACCTATCAACAGCCCATGATAGCCCTATTCCATGACATGATGCACAAAGAAATTAAGGTTTATGTTGATGACATGATTACCAAGTCAATGAAAAAGGATAGGCATGTCATAGACCTTTAGAAACTTTTTGAACGGCTATAAAAATTTCAACTCAAATTAAATCCTGCTTAGTATGCCTTTGGAGTCACTTTGGGTATGCTTCTAAGCTTTATAGTCAGCAAAAAAAGGATTAAAGTTGACCCAAACAAAGTCAAAGCCATTCAAGATATGCCACCACTTCAAACCCAAAAAGAAGTGAGAAGCTTTTTTGGGAAACTGAACTACATTGCTAGATTTATATCCTAGCTCCCTAACAAATATGACCCCATCTTTTTGCTCTTTCATAAAGAATATCTGAGAGACTGGAATGAGGCATGTCAAGAAGCCTTTGATAAAGTCAAACATTATTTCGCAAGCCTGCTAGTGTTGGTACCGCCAGTGCCTAGTCAACTTTTAATCCATTACCTGGTAATCTTTGATAAATTTATAGGTTGTGTATTAGCGCAAGATGATGAGTTAGGAAGGAAAGAACAAACAATCAACTACTTAGCAAAAAGTTCACAAAATGCAAGTGCAATTACTTCACAGTCGAGAAGCTATGCTGTGCTTTAGTATGGATAGCGAAGAGATTCAGACAGTGCACACTGTATCACAGCACATGGTTGATTGTAAGGCTTGATCTGATCAAGTATCTATGCGAAACCTCTGCACTATCAGGAAGGCTAGCTAGATTGCAAGTCCTGCTTTCTAAATGCAACATTGCCTATGTTAGTCAAAAAACCATCAAGGGCAATGCAACAGCTAACTTTTTGGCAAGTCGAGCCAAAGAGACTACGAACCCTTAAATTTTGACTTCCCAGATAAAGATCTAATGTGCATTTTTGAAGACGAAGATGCCTCTAACCAAGATCAATCTTGGAAGATGTATTTTAATAGAGCATCAAACGCTCTAGGATAAGGGGGCAATATTGATGTCACCCGAAGGGAGTCATTATCCATTTACAGTAAGGCTAAATTTTAACTGCATGAATAATATCGCAGAATATGAAGCTTATGTCAGGGGCTTCAAGAAGCCATTGAGAGGAATGTTAAGATATTACAAGTGTTCGGTGATTAGGCCCTAGTCATCTACCAATTGAAAAGAATGGCAAACTCATAATGCCAAGTTGATGTAGTACAGGAAGCTAATAGCAGAGCTCAAAAAAGAATTTAATGATATTAGTTTTCAATGCTTACCTCAAGAAGAGAACCAAATAGCTGATGCTTTGGCTACCTTGTCATTCATGTTTAAAGTCAACCAAGAGTTGGATGTTGCTCCTATCCAGATGAGCATCTACACAACTCGATTCATTGTCATAGTGTCAAAAAAGGAAAAGATGGCCTACTGTGGTACTACAACATCTTTCGTTACATCAAGGATCAGTAACATCCCAAACATGCAACCAAGACTGATAAAAAAATTATTAGAAGGCTGGCTATGGGATTTGTTCTCGATGGAAAAATCTTATACAAAAAAAGTCATGATTAAGTATTACTTAGATGCATTGACCCTTCTAAAGCCAAAAAGATCCTAGAAGAAGTTCATGAAGGGATTTGTGGCACATATGCTAATGGATATTGGATTGCCAAGCAAATCATAAGAGCGGGTTATTACTAATTAACCTTCGAGAGAGACTGTATCAATTATGCCTGAAAATGCCATAAGTGTTAAATCTATGCTGACAAGATCAATGTCCTTCCAGCACCACTTCCCGTTATGACAGCCCCATGGCCCTTTTCTATGTAGGGCATGGATGTGATTGGGTTAATCACCCCTAAAGCTTCTAATGGACATCGTTTTATCTTGGTAGCGATCGACTATTTCATCAAATAGGTGGAGTCTACCTCGTATGCTAATGTCACTAGATTGACCATCTTTAACTTTGTCAAGTGGGACATCATTTGCAGATATGGCCTCTCAACCCATATCATCATAGATAACGCAAGCAACTTAAAGAATAAGATGATGCAAGCGATCTACTCGCAGTTTAAGATCTAGCATCATAATTTTGTCCCTTATCGCCCAAAGATGAATGAGGCAGCCAATAAAAACATTAAAAGAAGAGTTAAAAACAGGGTCGAGACTTATAAAGACTAGCATGAGAAGCTATTCTTTGCACTTCATGCCTATTGAAGCTCAGTTTGCACTTCCTGGATGCTACCCAATTTTCTCTTATCTACGGGATGGAAGATGTATTGCATATCGAAGTCGAGATCTATTCTCTCAGAGTCTTCATGGAAACCAAACTTGAAAAAGTTAAATGGGTCAAGAACCAATACGACTAGGTCAACCTCATCGAGGAAAAATGCATGAAAGCCATCTACCATGGTCAAATGTATCAAAGATGCAAGATTCGAGCCCATGACAAAAAGATGCACCCACGATAATTTCACCTAGGCGAATTGGTATTAAAGAAGATCCCTTCAATTCACAAAGATACACGGGGCAAATGGACCCTAATTAGGAAAAATCGTATATCGTGAAGCAAGCCTTCTCCATAGGGGCCCTAATCTTGGTAGAAATAGATGAGCATGTCTTACCCAGCCTAATTAACTTAGATTCAGTCAAGAAATATTACACGTAGAGGGCAAAAACCTAAAAAGGTGTCCTTAAAAAAACAAAAAACAAAAAAATAATCAAAAATAAAAAAATAAAAAAAAGATTCAAATGAAAATTCAAAAAAGGCATCTGGGCAGCCAACCCAAATACAGTTGAAAATCGGCAAGGGCGACTTGAGAAGATCAATTTTGATGGGGCATAAACTGAGAGTACCTATATGATAATGCAAAGCCATCCTAGAGATCTTTCGAAGATCAGCTCATACTAGTCACATTTATTGTTCGAGAAAGATCCTAAAGAGCACTTTAGGAACATCCATGTCATGATTGTCAGAGGCATCTTCTGCCCAAAAGATCATACTTCTTGCCACCGAATCACTTGTTCATTAAATAATATACTGAGTTGTGTCTCTTTGTTATCATGAATAAATATTACCTTGTTTCTTTTAACCCCTGTACAATTCACATTGCACTTATCATTTAGTTGATAATATTTGATAATCAATTGAAATATGCATCAGGACATCTTGATTTTATATTAAAAGGAAAAAAACGCACAGAAAACTTCGCTCGTGCCTTAATCATCAAAATCGTGGACTTTCGCATCCAACACCCGTTCAGCATGAGTACATACCAAACCATTTCTTGCTTTCATAAGCCACATCTTAAGAAAAAAGCCATGTTAAGCTAACAAAAAATTGACCCATACATTTTATCCTAATCCTATCGAACCAGAGACATCAACCTAATTAGGTAAACGGCCTCCAAATTGTTGACAATGCCTTCTAATTGTCAGAAAAATGATTGAACCTCTCAAATAAGGAAATGCAATAATCCAAATTCTTAATACTAGATTTTTGTTATATCCCTAATAGAGCTGGGACAACGTATAATCCCTAATGAGATTTGGAAAATTCCTGTCCATAGTTGCAACAAAGATGAATCGCCATCCCTATGAGAGTCTGAATGACTAAAAAAATAATTATGGCTATCTCCCGTATTAGACTTCACATCATGCAATCATGATAGCATTCCACATCATGCATGCACATTACCATCACAAATCATGATTTTTGCAATGATACTTCAAGCCAGGTTTACCAAGCCTTTAAGGAGTCCTTTGTAAGAACTCTGAGCTTTGTAAACCAAGCATTATTTAGGAAGCACCCATCAAGAAACCTTCTTAATGCCCATACGAGCTCGTGGTAACAAACTTGTTTACAAACAACATAATGCCAATCATGCCCACATCAAGCCCACAAGTCAGTTGTAGCTTTTCAAAGCCCACAAGTCAGTGGCACTTTTTCAAAGCCTATAAGTTAGTGGCACCTTTTTCAAAGCCCACAAGTCGGTGGCACATTTTTCAAAAGCCCATAAGTTAGTGGCACCTTTTTAAAGCCCACAAGTCAGTGGAACCATTTCAAAGCCCATAAGTCAATAGCACCTTTTCAAAGCCCATAAGTCAGTGGAATCTTTTTAAAGACCATAAGTTAGTGGCACCCTTTCAAAGCCCACAAGTTAGTGGCATCTTTTCAAAGCCCATAAGGCAATGGCACATTTTTAAAGCCCACAAGTTGTTGGCACCCCTTTCAAAGCCCATAAGTCAGTGGCACATTTTTAAAGCCCATAAATCAATGGTACCCTTTCAAAAATCCCATAAGTTAGTAAAGCCCACACAAAATAGTGGCACCCATATCTAAGTCAAAGTCTACATAAGTTGGTGGCACCTAAGTTTAAGTCAAAGCCTGCACAAGCTAGTGACACTCGAATCAAAGCCCACACGAGCTGGTGCAACCTAAGTTTACGTCAAAGCCCGCACAAGCTAGTGGTACCCAGAGAAAAAATCCATGTTACTCTATACCTGCATAAGGGGGTCAACCTTAGAAAAGCTAATACCCTATTAGGGAGGCAAACCGTACAAAATTCACTTAAACCTCTATCTGGATCATAGCTAAAACACTGCACTTATCATATCAAAGTTAATTATAATTTATTTCTTTGCAGGTGTTCTAGGGAGTGTCACTCCACCCCTAGAGAAAATGGTGTCTATTTGCCTTTCCTCTATTCTTAATTCTCAGCAATGGTCAAAGAGGGGCAACTGTAGATGCTTTATTTTGTCTAGGCTAATTTTTTTAGTAATTAGGCTAATTTTCCATGGTCTGAGCATTTTTTACTCCTCAATCATTGATCAAAAACTCGATGTTAACTCATTTCTTTGCATAAAAAAGATCAAAACCCATATCAAATAATGAATTTGGACTTTTGAATTAATCAAAACATTTTTTTAAGCCTAAATTAGATAAAAAAGGTTAATGTCACATGATCACCTTACTTCTCTCTAGTTTGTTGACTAAGATCACTGTCAGCCACCGTATTTGCTGGAAAATCATTTAAGCATTTAAACCAGCCACCCGAGATCCATCACATTGGCAACAAGTTCTCCCTATAGCCATCATGCTAACATCACTTTGTCCCCCTTGAGAAATGACCAAAAACACCTCTCAATTGGCTCCAAAATGCTGGTATAAATAGACCATTTATATCTCAGCTAGAAAAGGGTAGATTCTAGCTCATTTTTAGCTTCCAAAACCCATTCCTACACCAAGAAAACCAAAATCCCGTAGCTCTTCACTCACCACCTAAAAATAACCCCTAACACTCATTCCCAACCATTACATATTCTAAAAGTCACCTTTATCCAACCAAAACCAAAACCCCATTGTTTTTCTCTTTTTTTTTTGCTTATAAACAACAAGAAAAATAGGAAAATTCAAGCCATCTCTGCTGCTCTAACTATTTGGCCAAAATTAAAGTTTTATTAGTATAACTTTTTTACTTTATCACTTTCATTTTTGTTTTTCAGCATCTTCATCATTTTAGTGAGCTCTCCATGTTTCCATCAGCCTTTTAAGATTCTAATGCAGTATTATGGCCTTTGGTTATGGTAGTTTAGGATTTGGATGCCTTACTGGTCATTTCATCCTTATTATTTTAATAGCTCTTGCTCATGCATTTTATGCCATAACCATGCATCTTGTTATGATTAATAATTAGCTTAACATGTTTTAAGCATATTTATACATTAGCTTATATCTTGTCATTAATCATTGTCATTTTTAGCTTCCATAACATTTTCTTGTTAAAGTGTTTATTTGTCAAGACCATTGGTAAAGTCTGCATCACCATCTTTGTTTTGTGCCATCCCCTTGTATGTTCATTTTCTTCTCCTTGTTTAAATTCAAAACCTCCCTAAGCCAAGCATTTTAACCTTAGGCAATAAAGATTAGCATGAACTTAGCATTTCCTTTAAAGTTAGAAAAATATCTTGAGGAAAATTAAGTTTTTCAGATCTAGAATCCTGGTCAAACGAGCTCAAATCTTCTAATTTTGCAATGAAAATGGCCTTACACTTGTTCTCGAAATGTGAATGCCTTGTTTTTGAGTTGAAACCTTAAGTGGTATGATCAACAGGTTATTTCATCATCCCAAAATGCTTAAGGGCTATGCACATGAGTTCATGATGATTATGCCATATTTTCCCTTCAGTCATGGACGTTTGAATGTCGATGACTTAAGTTTGGACTCGTAAACATAAAGAAAATAAGAAATATCCTCTACTTTACTTTGTCCCCTGCTGGCAGCAGCACTGTTACAAATTGAAAAATTACCTTAAAATCCTAAATAATTTTTCATTAATTTTATAATATTTTTCTCTAAAAGTATGCCTTTAAAACAATGTCTTATTCATCCCTGGATCAGTCTAGATCATAGAGTTATGATTTTTCAAACCTAGACTATCCAAAATCCCTGGAGTGAATAAAGTGCATTCTAGTTGGGCCCTTTAAGCCCACCAAATAGTTTTTCCAAATCCATCCAACATTTTTCCTAAAATGGTCAAGAAATTCCTTTTCTAGAAAGGTATTATTTAAATTTATTGATACCAAATGAGTCCGAAATGATCTTTCAAATTTTGACACACCTTGTCATTCGTATGCTCTGCTAGCAGCAAAATTAATCCAAACTTGAAAATTTATTCCCCTAGAAAATGACTTTTTGGGATATTGGGAATATTTTTAGGTTGACCCTCATCGAGATACCTTTTAATGGTATCTTGTCCACCCTCTAAAGCCTTAAAACAAATTTAGAATAAATTTAGGAAATAGGATAGCGTGATGCTATCCCCTATTTTTGGTTATGGTTAAAATTGAGTTATTTTATCGAATTTCATCTCGAGACAATTGAATGTCTTCGTATCACCCCGATTAGACTCAAGAACATGCTTTAACCTCCCATAGACTCATATCAAGGCACCAACATATTTTACATCTTTACCATCCTCATTCACAATAATTTCTTCCACCAAAAGTTGTCAAAATGCTCACCCGTCTTCTAAATCACAAGGTTTTGTCAACTTAATTTTTTCAATTGAACTTCTTTAAAGAAGCATCAAATATGCTACTTTCGAGGACACTCAACCCCTCTCTTCAAATTTATCAAGATCTAAAAAAATCTTCCTTTGTCAAATTATTGTCATCCACAGGGATACTCTAGCCCCATTTTTCAAAATTGTCAACCTTTAAAAAGTTTTCTTTCGTCAAAATTATTCATATCTATGGGGATACTCTAACTCCACCTTCTGAAGGGATAATCTAACCCTGTCTTCAATTACAATTAATTTTTTTCCTCCTTCTCAGACTTCTATGAATGTGTCAAGCAAATCTTGTCTGATCAAAAAACCAAGTTGTGGCTAAAAAATTATCAATTTTGTTATTCCCAAATAATTAATGCCAATTATGATATAAATTCCAATAGTCCATTCCTTTTCTTTATCATTGCGCTGAATGATCTATGTTATGTTACTTCATTTATTGCCTTACTAATATGATTTCTTTGTGATGATTATTTGCATTCATGTTTTCCAATCATTTAAAATAAAACTAAGGGTAATATTCCATGTGAGTATCTTCCCAATGCCTAAAGTGGAATATTCCATTTTCAAATTGAAACCCAAAGGTCATTTTTATTGAAAATCTCTATATTCCCCATCTCTCTGAGTTGTATATGAGATTAAATCTTTTTCATCAAAACTTGGATTTGTATTTCTATAAGATTCATGCAATAAAAAAAGGTTATATCAAAATAGTGATAAGGTAAGATTGAAAAAATCAAAACAGAAAAAAATACAGCTAGTAAGGTACCAATTTCAAGCGTCACAAAAGGATTCATACCTTATCATGCATAACCAACTTCAAACCTAAACGGTAAATCTTTGTACATGTAGACCACGGGATCGATGTTTTGAGTTGAGTTTTAATAGGCATCTGATCATACCTAGCCTAAAATGATCGGTGGTGACTCTAAACGATGACCATTTCATGGTGGTCATCCGAGACCAAGAAGATGAGTAATTCATCTTATGGTCCCCTTTACTGTATCACAAGTTGAGAATCTATATATTTTTGTTCTTATCAAATAGTGAAAGAAAAGTCTCGGTTAAGAAGACATTTTCAAGTTAGGAAAATATTATAAGTCATGCACACCATAGATCTGCAAGGATACATGCCAGGGCATGTTATGACAATCACGATCTTCTTATTGGGATAGATGATATCAATGCTTTAGCTTGGCTAGAAAAGCCTTTCTTTTCACTATTTTCCTTCAAATCAACGTTCGTCCATCAAATAGATAAACTTGGATACTCCTAAAAATCTCTATTCTTTTTTAGATCAGGCACTATAAGCACATCCTCCTCATTGGAATACATTATATTGATGCTTTGGTTTGGCTAGCCAAGCTTTTCTTTCCATCATTTTCCTTAGAATCAGTGTTCGTTCATCAAATGAGAGAAACCTGGATGCTCCTAAGAATCTCCATTCCTTTTATGATCAGGCACTATAAGAATATACTGCTAATTAGGAAAAAAGATATTGATGCATTGGTTTGCATGAAAACTTTTCCTCTTACAATTTTTTGTGTAGAATCAAAGTTTATCCATCAAATGAAACAAATTTTGTTAAACCTTTAGGTGGTGAATGAAATCAAGAAGGGGGTGAATTGATTTCACAAAATTTTGGTAAATTAAAATTTTGGTAGACAAACTTGAGAAATCCAAACAGTAAACTTTTGGAGTGTGATTTAGTGAATGAAAATAAACAATCAAAGAAAAGGGAAAGAAGAAGCAAACTCAATGATT
>JBBYHO010000016.1:10487155-10503127 GCA_038382025.1 Adansonia gregorii
AAAGACATGTGGTACAGAAAGCAAAAAGATAATTATGGGGGTGATTGTCAGGTTTAGTCTGAATCTACTAATCCTTACTAAATTTCCAGCTTCAGTAAGGTGGAAGTTTCGCTGTGATGTTCATTACTTTTAACCGCATCTAGAATTTGTGACCACAAGGAAATGTCATGCAGCCTATAAAGACTTTCCTAGTTAACTTCCATATCTACAATCTTTCAAGCTAAAAAAGTAACGCCAAGAAACCTAGTCCATAGAAAGGGGCAAAAAAAGGGGAAAAAAAAAAAGGGCAATTATGCACTTTCGGCCATGCTTTTGCTAAACTTAAGCCTGTTCGTGCGCTCTATTGGAGCTTCTCCAAATCTTCCCTTCACTTTTTGCTCGGACACTACAAAAAACTAAACAAGCAACAGCACATTTGGAAACAACCTTAAGCGGACTCTTGAGTCATTGCCTTCCAATACTTCGGGGACTGGCTTCTATAGGACCTTTATTAGAGATGGTTATGATCAAGTTTATGGTACAGCACTTTGCCAAGGAGATGTCAAAAATGCGTAAAAATTGCCAGTGACAAAATCCTGAACCTATGCTAAACTAAAGAAGCAATTGTCCGGTATGATTTATGTCAGGTTCACTACTCATTTCAGAACAGTTCCTCGATGGTTTATACTGGAAAGTTCCCGGACTCGAACAATCAGGAGAAAATATATCAAAACCTGGTCGTTTCAATGTTGTATTAACGTTTTTGATGCGGAACATCTCAAGGGATGCAGCGAAGGTTTCCAAGTTCATGTTTGCATTTGGAGAAATGAAGTTTAATAAGAGGGAATCATTATATTGGTCTTGTTCAGTGCACCAGAGATATTTCTCGCAGTGATTGTGGAAATTGTTTAGAATCAGCTCTTGAAGATCTTCATGGCTGCTGCGATTCTCGTGGAGGAGGAACTGAAACGTGAGGTTCCAACCGTGCCGCTTTTATAATGCCTTAAGTTCTCCATTAAAATACGCAAAATCTGCGGGTACAAACATGAAAATCATTTAATACCTTTCTTCATTGAAGCATTAAATTTCAATCATTCTAAACTATGTTTTTAACCAAATTCTTTTTCCTGAAAACAGGAGATAAATGGAGCAGTGGGATGGTTATGGCAGTTGTATGTCCAACAACATTGATTCTTGGATGGCTTTATTGCTGTCCATTATCGATGGAAGAAAGGGACACAAAAAGGTAAAATGCTTTCAAAATTGCCAACCGTCTTTGGCACAGTTTACAAGTTACATAAGAGTTATGACCACTTTTTTTTTTTTTTTCTTCTGATAAGTTTTGTCTTTGTGCCCGGATTTACGTCTGATGTCATGACTTTGTAAAATTCAAGGGTGAACAAATGGGGAGGAAGTAGCAGTTAAAAAGGTTGTCAAGGAGGTGACGGCAAGGCTTACAAGAGTTGAAGAATGAAGTACACTATTAATTGCAAAACTTCAACATAGGAACCTTGTAAGGCTATTGGATGTTCAATTGGAGAGGAAAAGCTGTTCATATACGAGCTTATGCCGAACAAAAGCCTTGATTTCTTCGTCTTTGGTAAGTACCCTTTATTGATCTTCCATTGTACACTTAACCCGTGAAACTTTTTGTTTATAAAATGATCTTTGGTTTTTAATCTCAGATTCGGAGAAAAGATCGCAGCTTGATTGGAAGACATGCTATGACACTACCAGTGGTATTGCTAAAGGACTTGTTTATTTTCACGAGGACTCCCGACTTAAAATCATCCATAGAGATCTAAAACCCAGCAATGTTTTTGTCCATAGGACTTCTCTAACTTCGTCATGGATTGCCTCTTTCTTGAATTCTGGCATTGAACTAGAGCTTTAAATAATGGCCTCAATACATTATTTAGTATTTTTGAACTTCTTTGTTATAGATATAAACTACATTATATCTATACAATAAGTAACCGCAATTTAAATCCTCACATCCAACAGCAACTTGTTTTTGCCAAACATGAAAAGGAACCTGCAAAGTAATAACCTGAATATGTTGATGATACGAAGAAATTATGGAGAGCGTGGAAACGTGAAGGGGTGGAAAGAAGAAAGTGCCAACGGGGAGGATAAACATTTCAGAGTAACTGACATAATGGACGAACGAATGGGAGACGAGATGAAAATAGCAACGTTTCGTTTCTCTGGGCTGGGGCGAAAGGGATAATGTGGGGCCTTTAATCATGTTTTGGACCACAAACAAAGTGGGCCAAATCTTCATAATTTTGAAATTAAGATGAAAAATTATCTTTGTTAATGACATTGAAAAACCCTATCAACGAATTTAATAGGACTATGTATGTTTATGAAATGTAAAAAGGAATAGTTGTTGGTTTCTTTAATCGGTTTGATGGATGTATAAAAAATGGACTCTTTTTTAAACTATGATTTATTTTTCACATTTATCTTTTTTTTTTTAAATTATTGGAGTGACGTGTTTTGACTTTTTAATTATTTATTCTTAAATGAGGATATAAAAAAATAGAAAACTAAAGATCGATTAGAGAATGATTTAGAAGTGGCCAAAATAGATTAATGTATTAAAAGATAAACTTCAATCAATCCCCCAATATTTGACTTTTCAATACACCCATTCTTCAATTACCCAAGAAGAAAAGGAAAGCAAAAAGAAAATTATTATTATTTCTTTTAAAAGAAAAATTCTTTTGTTTGATTAAAACCAACAGCAAGGGCATGTATTTTCATTCAAAGATTTATTCATTTGTTTAATTAATTAGCCATGGAGATATACAAGTTGCTCATCGTTAGTCAGAAATTGAAGTGCAAGATTTTGACCAAGTCATATTTTTATAATATAATATTCACATAGGAATATACAACGCCACTTGCATGTTACCTTCTAAGAGCAGCTGCGTGCTAAACTTCCAGGTTCAAACACTTGCCTATTGTCTTCATCACAAGTCACGTCTTAAAATAGGGATTGGACCATTTCCATTCTCTAAAATTCGGTAGATTCAGCAGTGAATTCTCAGAATGACTTGAAATACACGTTCGTCTTAAACCAATTAGTGGGCTAAAATAGGTTCATTCTTTGCCGTTGGCTTTGTTGAATATTAATGGTCATCGGCGTGATTACCATGCTCCTCATTTTACAGATGTTAAATCCATGACCTTTTTCTTCCAAGACTCATCTTTCTGGCTATCCAAAGCATAAATAATCTCTTTGCAGCATCTTAGAGTTTCAGATATCATTAGTCAGGGTAATCTTGGTGAACTCTAAATCAAAGTCGAATACTAAAGTGGTACTGGTTAATCGAAAAGTGGGAAAATTCTCATTATATTTGTAGTTTAAAAAAAGTTTTCGATAAAAAAATAAAAAATAAAAAATTAATAATTAACAAAGAGTATATCTATTTTTATTTAAAATTAATTTAAAAATAATACACCAAGAGATTAGTATATGTTTTGATAAACTTTACAAATAGCTGTTTTTCAGAAGGATAAATAAATTTTCTGCCGATTTTTAAGAGCTTTAGAAAAATGATAAGTATCGTTTTGTAGTTATATGTTATTAGTCCTGCTAGTGTAGGTGGTCCATCAGATTCTACATCAAAATTTCCAGTCGCTTGGCCACCATTAATGTTGTCCCACAGGTCAGTTCATCCAGTCTAATCAAATTTGAATATTCATTGATGTATCAGCCCACGCTTACTCCAGGAAACCTCACAAACCTTGCCCACAATTAAGCCCCCTTCTTTGCCATAAAATTTTCCCGCACAAATGGTCGTGGACGCCTCAATGGGTCATTTGATTCTTCTGTTCGGCAATTGATGAACTTTCTTTCCGCTGAAAACAAACCCAGTTGCCAAGACAACAACCATGGACGGCCTTGGAATTAATACGAGATGGTCGGGTTTTAAAACATTTCTCTTTTGTCATCTTATGTATTCGGATATAATTATCACTCTGAATATACTTATATCAAAAGTTTTGTCTCTCTAAACACCCACAAATTCCAAAAGATTTTGTCATCAAAAAGTGCACGTCCCCTAAATCGACCTCTCTCCCGAAAAGACATTTGTTAAGGAAAAAAAAAACAAAAAACAAAAAGATAATTGTTATGGGCGGGGGTAATTGTCAGGTTTAGTCTAAGTTGACTAAAACTTCTGAATCCTTCCTGAATTTCCAGCGGTAGTACAGTGGATGTGATGTTCATTAGCTTAACTATATCTAGAATTTGTGACCACAGGAAATGTCATGCAGCCATTAAAGACTTTTCTAATTAAAACGACTTCCATGTTTACAGGTTTGAAGCTAAAAAGTAATGCCAAGAAACAGATTCCACAGAAAGGGGCAAAAAATAATGGGCAGTTATGCATTTTCGGCTGCACTTTTGCTAATCTTGAGCCTGTTCATGCACTCTATGGAAACTTCTCCAAATCCTCTCTGTAATTTTTGCACTACAACGAACTACACAAATAACGGCACCTTTGAAAACAACCTTAAGCGGGTTCTTGAGTCATTACCTTCCGATACTTCAAGAACTGGCTTCAATAGTACCTCGGTTGGAGATGATTCTGATAAGGTCTATGCTCGAGCTCTTTGCCGAGGAGATGCCAGCACTATGTTATGTCAAAAATGCATAAAAGTTGCTACCCAAGAAATCCTGATCCTATGCAAATCTGTCGAAGCAATTGTCTGGTACGATCTCTGTCAGGTTCACTACTCATATCAGAACAGTTCCTTGATGGTTTATACTGGAAAGTTTCCGCACTCGAACATTCGGGAGAAAAATATATCACAACCTGGTCGTTTCAATGATGTTTTAACGTTTTTAATGGGGAGCATCTCAAGGGAAGCAGCATCTGTTTCCAAGTCCATGTTTGCCTTTGGAGAAGTGAAGTTTGATAAGAAGGAATCAATATATGGTCTTGTGCAATGCACCATGGACATTTCCCGCAGTGATTGTGAAAGTTGTCTAGTATTAGCCCTTACAGAGCTTTACGCCTGCTGCGATTCTCGTACTGGAGGAGCTGTTCTGAGCAGGAACTGTAACGTGAGGTTCCAACTCTACCACTTTTATAATGCCTCAAGTTCTCCATTAATATACCCAAAATCTACAGGTAGAAATATGAAACTCATTTTTTCTCCCAGATCAATACTTCTACTCTTCAACCACTGCATTTCAATCATTCCAAACTGAGTTTTTAACCAAATTCTTCGCCCTGAAAACAGGAGATAAATGGAGCAGTGGGATGATTCTGGCAGTTATATGTCCAATAGCATTGATTCTTGTACTTCTCATTGGCTCTGGTGTTGTCTGTTATCGATGGAAGAAAGGGAAACAGGAAGGTAAAATGCTTTTAGAAATTGCCAACCATCTAATCTCGATATTATATTTTTTTTTAGTAAAAAAGGAAAAAAGAATGACAGCAGGCTAAACTTTATTTCTTTCCAGACGAGGAAAAAAGCAAACAAGCATTGCTATATGAACTGGCAATCCAAAAAGAAGTAATCATTACACAAGAAGGCGAGTTGGTAACTTCCCAAGAATTTCCCTTCCTTGATTTACCTACCATAAGGGCAGCTACAGATGATTTCTCTGATTCCAACAAGCTCGGACAAGGCGGCTTTGGCACAGTTTACAAGGTACCTAAGAGTTATGACCGCCTTATCTTTTCCGCTAAGTTTTGTCTTTGCGCCTGGATTTACGTCTGATGTCTGAATTTGTAAAATTCAAGGGTGCGCTACCAAATGGGAAGGAAGTTGCAGTTAAAAGGTTGTCAAGAAGGTCATGGCAAGGCTTAGAAGAGTTGAAGAATGAAGTACTATTAATTGCAAAACTTAAACATAGGAACCTTGTAAGGCTTTTGGGATGTTCAATAGAAGGAGAGGAAAAGCTGCTCATATACGAGCTTATGCCAAACAAAAGCCTTGATTTCTTCATCTTTGGTAGGTACCCTTTACTGATCTTCCATTGTAGACTTAACTCGTGAATCTTTTTGTGTATCAAATGATCTTTAATTCTTAATTTCAGATTCGGAGAAACGATCACAGCTTGATTGGAAGACATGCTATGACATTATCAGTGGTATTGCTAGAGGACTTCTTTATCTTCATGAAGACTCCCGACTTAAAATCATCCACAGAGATTTAAAACCCAGCAATGTTTTGTTGGACCAAGACATGTTTCCCAAAATATCAGATTTTGGGATGGCAAGGATTTTTTGTGAAAGCCAGAACTCAGCTAACACTAAAAGAGTTGTTGGAACATAGTGAGTATGCTTTTTCATTTACATCTTTTTTTTTCTTTGACACTTGTTAATTAAAAAAAAAAAAAATGGTGGCACTTATACATGAAAACAGTGGTTACATGGCTCCAGAATATGCAATGGAGGGGCTATTCTCAGTGAAATCAGATGTTTACAGCTTTGGCGTGATAGTGCTAGAGATTCTATGCGGGAAAAAAAACAGTGGCTTTTACCAGACCGGACATCCCCAGACACTTGTTGCATATGTAAGTAAACCTATAATTTGTCATTAAAATCAAAGTATCTTCGAGAGTTCAGTCCAATTATCTTACCTATCCAACTTCAAGGACGCATGATATCACCTGTGACTAGCTCAATTGGTACCAATGTTGCGAAGGAAATCCCTTTGAGAGGATGTCCAGGCAAGGTCACAGCCTCATCGGTGATACTCAAACGCCCCTGAGGTTAGGTAGGCAAGATCAGAAGAGTGGGCACTCACAATATCCCTTCCCCACATCAGTGCAATATTGTATTTATGTGAACTCACTGGCAGGCCTGGCGACTATGGGAAGAAGGAAAAGCAATGGAACTAGTGGACCCCTCTTTGCTGGAACCATCCGCAACACAAGAAATCAAGAGGTGCTTGCATATCGGGCTTTTATGCGTGCAGGAAGATCCAGCAGACAGACCCACCATGTCTGATATTGTGATTGTCCTAGGAAGTCATACGATTACTCTTCCTGAACCAAAACGACCTGCATTTTTTGTTGGCAGACTGAATCCAATTGGTCAGCCTTCAACATCAGATCCATCAATAAGTCAGATGACAATATCTAATATCTCAGCCCGCTGAATATGTCGAACCGAGTAACAAATTGAATTTAATCTAACTACTGTAAATTCGCATTGACAGGAGAAATTTAAGATCAATGTCCAAAATTTCTATTCCTTTTGCTTAAATCAAATGTCACAAGAATAGCGATGAGATTGTTCTGTTAACAAGGCATGATCCTGAATGTAATTCTTCTTCCAGTATTACGTTAGGATTTTTGGCTTGATCTTTAAGTTTAAACCCTTTTAAATACATTAATGCTCCACATTCATTTCAGTTCGTCTGAAATAATGCCTGATATGTATATATGTAAGTATGCAAGACATGAAGATTAGCACTTATAATGTTTACCAGCAAGTTTACAACGAGGGTAGCTGTCCGAATGAAGTTCAGACAAGATAATGGGCAACACTAGATGCCAAGGATTTTAATTTAAGATACATGTAAGAAATTTAATATAACTTCTGCAGGAAAAATTTAATTTTTTTTTTCTTCAAACATAAAAAATAAAAAAAAACACTTTCTGAAACATTTAGATTTTCTACTTGCGATTTAAAGAAATAAATTAAGGAAAGGTGATTGCATGATGTAGCAGTTGATATCTTTAAACACTAGGATCGCTGATTGATTCAGCTAAAGTCAAGGTACGCAGTGTATCGTCAGGCTTAAAGTGCCGATCGGGCTGAAACGACCTTCCTGGAGCTACGCCAATTGGGGATAAACTTTAGCCAGCCTTTTGTTTTTCCGCCAAAAGTTTCTACGTAGATTCTGTGTATCCTCCCTTATTTCCAATAAATTTTCCATTTCTTTTGTTAGCAAATTATCAAACGCGTCTTGGATTGACGTTTAGCTCAAAATGTCGCAGTCAAAATGTCAGTTCAATCGACCATTTAATTCTTTCCATTATTGTCAATATATTCCATTTCCACATAGTTTACCAGGAAACTCTAATTAAGAAAATCATATACTAGTATGGTTGATTTTCACTTGAAAATTCTTCCCTGAAATGTCTCAGTAACACTGCCTGTCAGGAATTCTAACCCACAGCAATATTTAAGGTCTGCCTCTAGGGTAAAGCTGCAGTTGAGCCAATATTGCTTGCAGTGTAGCAGAAACTGGAAAGACAAGATATGGAGCATTCAAGGAGTTTCAGACAAACCATTAATTATCTTTTGATTTGTTCTTTTTTATTTGGCCTTCATGATCTTGCTCTTGCTAGTGATCCTCCCTACCCAGTTTGTTCAAACAATATCAGCAGTAATTCATTGCATAGTTTATTTCAAGATAATCTGAACAATCTCTTTCTTTCACTACCCTTAAGCGCTTCTGTCTCCAAATACTACAATATCTCTTATGGGAATGGAACGGATAAAATTTATGGTCAGTACATGTGCCTCGACTATGTTTCAAACCCCGTCTGTCGAAACTGCATCAACTGTGCATCACAGGCTCTAATGAATCGTTGTCCGAAGAGTACAGAAGCTGTCGTATGGGAGGAAGCTTGCCAATTGCGTTACTCAAATGCCAACTTCTTTGGTCAATTGAATGTCGCAGACAACATTAGCCAAAAAAACAGTCTTTATATCTCTGAACCTGGACGCTTTCAGGATGTTGTGGAGAATAAGCTGCGAAATCTTACCAAAATAGCAGCCTTTAATTCTTCAGCAAATATGTATGCTACTGGAGAAGAACCGTATACGAAAGATGAAACCCTGTATGTGCTGGTGCAGTGCACCCTAGACTTATCCCCTGATGACTGTAGCAATTGCCTTAAAGCTGCCATAAAAGATGTTTCGGCCTGCTGCTATGGTTCTCGTGGAGCACGATTATTTAGTCGAAGTTGCTATCTTCGGTATGAGTTATATCACTTTTATAACGCCACCATTGACTCCTCTGTTTCTTCAAAAATTCAACCGAGAGCCCGAGGTATGCAAGTTCATTTCAATTATAACAATTGCTTACATGACCCTTTCAAGAAATTCTCAAAAATGATACAAATCTTTGATCTGAAATGCAGGCGATGGAAGGAAGATATTGCTAATTGTAGTTTTTACAATTGGATCAGCATTATTTGTGTTGCTACTGGCTTCTATTGTATACTGGGGTGCAATCAAGATAGGAACTCAAAAAGGTAACCATAGCAATATGAAGTATCGATTTTTTTTTTCCTTTAAAAGCCTCCTAGATGCTAACCTTTACCCATGTCCCAGGGAAGGACGAAATTCTAAGAAATAAAGTTCGACTATACAGGACTGGCGACCCTCAGGACAAAGATTTCCAGGACCAATATTTTGAAGGTTTAGATGAGCTAAAAACACATGACTGTTATTTCGATTTAGCAACCATTCACTTAGCTACTAATAACTTCTCTGATTCAAATATGCTGGGACAAGGTGGTTTTGGACCTGTTTACAAGGTAAGACAAATTTCTATCAAATGCTTAACAAGGCTTCTTTATTGATATCCAAAATCAACAATTTTGTTATGGATTATGCCTCTTCTGCAATCTAAAAGAAAACAAGTTCGTTTCACTTTAGGGTGTATTACCTGATGGAAAGGAAGTAGCTGTCAAAAGGCTTTCAAGCTACTCGGAGCAAGGTGCCAGGGAGTTCGCAAATGAAGTCCTACTAATTTTGAAACTTCAGCACAAAAACCTTGTCAGGCTTCTTGGTTTTTGCGTGGACCAACAGGAAAAATTGCTTGTTTATGAATTTATGCCGAATACCAGCCTTGATGTAGTGCTCTTTGGTCTGTTCTTAAGTATATATTTGCTTTGAGCTCTTTAATTTTTATCCCTTGAATGATCCAACTATCTGGAAATTACTCAAAAGTGTTTTGACTGAAACTTGTTTTTGCATAAGATCCAAAGAAACGTGCACAATTCAATTGGAGCAGACGACTAAACATTATTAATGGAATTGCAAGGGGAATTCTTTATCTACATGAGGATTCACGGCTAAGGATCATACATAGGGACCTAAAAGCTAGTAATGTGTTGCTGGATTTTGACATGAACCCAAAAATCTCGGATTTTGGAATGGCAAGAATCTTTGCAGGTGCAGAAGGTGAAGCTAATACGGCAAGAATAGTCGGAACATAGTAAGGAGCCCAGTATTCTAATTTCAATTCATTTCCTCAAAATCAAATGATTGTTCATAGTTCAAGTTAATAAGATTGTCAAGATAAATGCTTTTCCATGCCATAGATTTCAGTGAAGAGATTATAACTAGGCAAAAGCACATAGCCTGATCTCCCAAATATTTGTTCTCCAAGCGTATTGATACCTCTCTGAAATATAGCTCTTTTGTGAAATAGTGGATACATGGCTCCGGAGTATGCGATGGACGGATTCTATTCGATTAAGTCTGATGTTTTCAGCTTTGGAGTACTCCTGCTTGAGATAATTACGGGCAGAAGGAATGCAGGCTTTCATCAATCGGAACCTGCCCCAACTCTCGTAGCATATGTAAAGTTTTAATCCAGCTTGAATTACTTGCATTTCTCTTCATTTTACTAGCATTACTACTGACGAACATTGTCAATCACATTGAATCATGGTGCAGGCATGGCATTTGTGGCATGAAGGAAATGCTTTGGAATTGATGGATCCATTACTAACCGATGGATCGGCTGACGAGTTTTTAAGACTAATCCATATTGGACTATTGTGTGTTCAAGAAGATGCGTTTGACAGGCCCACCATGTCATCTGTTGTGGTAATGTTAAAAGGTGAGACTGTGACATTAGGCCAACCTCAACAACCAGCCTTCACCATGAGAAGATTTGCTGAGCATCATCAAACATTCGCTGGAAGTAGTTCTGCCAATGTGTTAACGATTTCAAATCTTGCACCTAGATGATTGACCCTCGGAAGTCCAGCGATGCCAGAAACTCAATATTTTATTTACCTAAAGGTTTCTGCCTGTAGAAATTTATATCTATTGTCTCTATATCTCTCCATGCCAGTATACGAAAATCATCCCACAAGGTTTGGGATGATGACATCTGTATTTTCTTTTTCCGTTTTTTGCAAAATTACATAATGGTCCCTCAAATAAAAATATCTATGTACTAGAAAAATATCCCACAAGGCTTGGGATGATGACAGCTGAGCTCCTTTTTTTTTTTGTTTTTTTTTTTGTCTTTTAGTTTCTTGCAAAATTACATAATGGTCCCTTACATAAAATCATTTATAATTTACGGTTATTATAAAAAATAATTATTAATAAGGTAACAAATAAAATTCAATTATTGTGAGTAAGATGATAATGGATATATTTAATATTTATATCTAATCTACTTCAAAAAAAATAAAAATTATTTCATTAATTATTTTAAATTTTAAATTTTATTTTATTTTTAAATAATATATTTAAAAGGTTTGATTCTTTTGATAAATTATAAATTAATTTAGAATCCGTACTAGATCAACTTAGATAAAAATTTTAAAACTTATTTTAGTAATTATTTTTAGTTATCTTATATTTAAGTTTTTATTTTATTTTATTTTTAAATAATATATTTGAAGAAAATGATTAGTCAGTAATTAACTTAAGAGTTGGTGCAAAATCCTTATCTGACCGTTTGCAAAAAAATTAAAAATAAATTTATTTTATTAAATTTTTTATTTTATTTTAAATAATTTATTTTAAAAAGTTGTTCTAAATGTCATTGGTGGAGTGATTTAAGATACATACCTAATAACCACAAAAAAAGTTTAAAATTTATTTTATTAATTAATATTTTATTTAATAGTTAAATGATATATTTAAAACGGCTAATCTACTTGTTCATTAACATATTGATTTAGGATAGATATGCAATCTACTTGAAAAAAGAAAAAGAGAAAGTTAAAAAAGAATTTTTTTATTTTTAAATAATATATCTAAAAAGGTTTCCTACAAATTACGCAACAAGTTGAAACCCATACCAAATAAGAAAAATTAAAATAAAAAAATTATTTTATTAATTATTTATTTTAATTTAAAATGATTTATTTAATAATATTAGTCGGCATGTCAAGTTGAAGGTCGATATAAGATTTGTACTAAAAAAAGTTTAAAAACATAAATTTATTTTATTAATTATTTTTGTTTTATTTTATTTTTGAATAATGCATTTAAAGTGATAGATTTGCATATTAACTCATGGATTGATATAAATTCGTATGAATTCTAAATATAAAATTTAAATAAATAATTATTATTTAATAAAATTTAATTTAGAATTAATTTTTAATTAATAGTTAATTAAAATTTATAAAAGAAACCGAAAAAACATAGCTAAGCGGGTGGCTTCATTCTAGTCTAGTATTAGTATTTTCTTCTTTAAGAGATTTGGAATGAAATGATAAGTTTTTGATCTTGAATCCCAATTTGCCAAAGCAACGAATTTCCACTTCTTGGAAGATAAAGATTAGTACCTGTAATATTTACAGACAAGTCGACGGTAACTGTCCGAATGAGGTTCAGACAAGATACAGGAACGCCTAGGAAAGTTTTAATGTGAGATATGTGTAAGAAATTTAACATTACTTCTCAAAGAAATAAATTAAGAAGGAAAAGTGATTGCGTAAAAAAAAATGGTTTGAGATGTAACAGTTGATGTCTTTACGCATGGCTTGTTGATTGATTCAGTTAGATCGATGTGCCCAGTTATTAATCAGGCTTAACGTGCCGAAGGGCTGAAACCACCTTCCTGGAACCACGCCAATTGGAGATAAACTTTAAACAGCCTTTTGTTTTTCTGCCAAAAGTTTCTTCCTAGTTTCAATGGTTCCTCCCTTTTTTTCCCTTGAATGTTCCATTTGCTTGCTAGCAAATTATCAAATGCGTCTAGGGTTGACTTTCTACCTCAAGATGTCGCTGTCATTATATCAGTTGATCGACAATTTAATTATTTTCCTTCATTGTCAATGTATTGCATTTCAACATAGTTTACCAGTAACTCTAATTAAGAAAATCATATAACAGTATAGATGATTTTCACGTGAAAGTTCTTCCCTGAAATTGCTCTGTAATTACTGCCTGTCAGGATTTCTAACCCACAGCAATATTTAAGGTTTGCCTCTAGGGTAAATCTGCAGGCCTGCAGTTGAGCCAATCTTGGAAAGCAAGATATGGAGCATTCAAGGAGTTTTAGACAAACCATTAATTTCCTTTTGCTCTGTTCTTTTTTATTTGGTCTTCATGATCTTGCTTTTGCTGATCCTCCTTACCCACTTTGTTCAAACAATACCAGTAATAATTCATTGGATAGTTCATTTCAAAATAATCTGCAGAATCTCCTCGTTTCACTACCCTTAAACGCTTCTGTCTTCAAATATTACAGTATCTCTTACGGGAATGGAACGGATAAAATTTATGGTCAGTACATGTGCCTCGACTATGTTTCAGACTCCGACTGTCAAGTCTGTATCTCCAGTGCTTCGCAGGCTTTAACGAATCTTTGTCAGAACAAAACAGAAGCCGTCGTATGGCAGGAAGTTTGCCAAATGCGCTACTCAAATATTAACTTCTTCGGTCAATTGAATGTCGCAAACAACAGTTGCAAAGATAACATTATTAATATCTCTGATCCTGTACACTTTAGGCTGTTGTGGAGAACAAGCTGAGAAATCTTACCAAAATAGCAGCCTTTAATTCTTCAGCAAATATGTATGCTACTGGCGAAGTACCGTATACGACGGATGACACCCTGTACGCTCTGGTGCAGTGCACCCTAGACTTATCCCCTGATGGCTGTAACAAATGCCTTGAAGCTGCCATAAAAGATGTTTCAGATGTTTCATCCGAGTGCTATGGTTCCCGTGGGGCACGATTACTTAGTAGAAGTTGCTATCTAAGATACGAGTTATATGCCTTTTATGAAGGTGCCACTGAATCCTCCGTTTCTCCAAAAATTCAACCGACAACTGGAGGCAAGCAAATTCGTTTCTATATTAAGAATTGCTTACATGACCCTTAATAAAAAGAAAAAAAAAAAGGAAAAAGAAAAAGGAAATTCATTGGAAGTTATACAATTCTTCGATCTGAAATGCAGGCGGTGGAAGCAAGGTATGGGTGATTGTAGTTCTTGCAATTGGATCAGCATTTTTGTTGGTTGCGCTACTGGCTTCTATTGCATACTGGGGTGCAATGAAGAAAGGAACTCGAAACGGTAACCATAGCAATATGAAATACCATTTTTTTTCCTTTTTGAAGTCTTTTAGATGCTAACCTTCACTCTTTGTTTTGATGTCCCAGGGATGGACGAAATTCTGAGAAATCAAGTTCGACTACACAATATTGGCGACCCTCAGAAAAAAGATTTCCAAGACCAGTATTTTGAAGGTTTAGATGACCTAAGAGCACATGACTCTTATTTTGATTTGGGAACCATACACTTAGCTACTAATAACTTCTCTGATTCAAATTTGCTGGGACAAGGTGGTTTTGGACCTGTTTACAAGGTAAGACAAATTTCTATCAAATGCTTAACAAGGCATCATTATTGATAAATATCCAAATCAACAATTTGTTTTGCATTATGCCTCTTCTGCGATTTAAAAGAAAACAAGTTTGTTTTAACTTTAGGGTGTATTACCTGATGGAAAGGCAGTAGCTGTCAAAAGGCTTTCAAGCTTCTCGGAACAGGGTACCCTGGAATTCACAAATGAAGTCCAACTGATTTTGAAACTTCAGCACAAAAACCTTGTGAGGCTCCTGGGTTTCTGCGTGGATCAGCAAGAAAAGTTGCTTGTTTATGAATTTATGCCCAACAGCAGCCTTGATGTATTCCTCTTTGGTCTGTTCTTAATTCTATATCCGCTTTGAGCTCCTTAATTTTGATCCCTTGAATGATCTAAGTATCTGGGAATTACTCAAAAGTGTTTGCCTGAAAACTTATTATTTTTGCATTAGATTCAAAGAAACGTGCACAACTCAATTGGAGCAGACGACTAAACATTATTAATGGAATTGCAAGGGGAATTCTCTATCTACATGAGGATTCACGGCTTAGGATCATACATCGGGACCTAAAAGCTAGTAATGTGTTGCTGGATTTTGACATGAACCCGAAAATCTCAGATTTTGGAATGGCAAGAATCTTTGCAGGTTCAGAAGGTGCAGCAAATACAGCAAGAATAGTTGGAACTTAGTAAGGCTTCCGCTCTTCTAATTAAAATTCATTTCCTCAAAATCGAATGATTTTTCAAAGTTCAAGTTAGTAAGATTACCAAGATAAATGCTTTACCATGGCATAGATTCCAGTGAAGATATTATAATTAGGCCATAGCACATAGCCTGATTTGCTAAATATTTCTTTTTCAAGCATTCTGCAACCTCTCTAAAATCTAGTTATTTGTGGAATAGTGGATATATGGCTCCGGAGTATGCCATGGAAGGATTGTATTCGATTAAGTCCGATGTTTTCAGCTTTGGAGTACTCTTGCTTGAAATAATTACCGGCAGAAAGAATGCTGGCTTTCATCAATCGAAACGTGCCTCAACCCTCGTAGCATATGTAACTTTTTAATCCAGCTTAAATTACTTGCATTTCTCTTCAATTTACTAGCAGTACTGCTGCCAAAAATTGTTAGTCACATTGAATCGTGATGCAGGCATGGCATCTATGGAATGAAGGGAATGCTTTGGAATTGATGGATCCATTACTAACTGATGGATCGCCAGACGAATTTTTAAGATTCATCCATATAGGACTATTGTGTGTTCAAGAAGATGCATATGACAGGCCTACCATGTCGTCTGTTGCGGTAATGTTAAAAGGCGAAACTGTGGCACTAGGCCAACCTCAACAACCTGCCTTCTCTGCCGGAAGATTTTCTGAGCATCATAAAACATTCACTAAAATTTGCTCAGTCAATGGTTTAACGATTTCAAATGT
>JBBYHO010000016.1:10532012-10543338 GCA_038382025.1 Adansonia gregorii
TTTTTTTGTTTGCTAAAAAGTAAAATTAAATAATAATAAAAAAATCATATTCTAGCAATGAAAAGATTGCAAAACAGTAGGAATCTGTAGCTTATGAATTTTCTTTCATGATTATTTGATTGATCCATTTAACTATTCATTTTGTATCTGATTGAAAATCCCATGAGTTCTAAATATTACAATATATATCTATATATATAGATATATATCTATATATATATATCCATTGCCCATTTTTTTCACATATCTATATAGATATATATATATCTCTCTCTATATATATATATATCTACTATATATAAATATGTAGATATATATATGTGTTTCTATATATATATTTATGTCTATATATATCTAATCTTTGCAGTGCTCACAGAATACTAGCACTATGGGCTATATATATCTACATATATATATATATATATCTATATATATCTACATATACATATATATATATCTATATATATCTAATCTTTGCAGTGCTCACAGAATACTAGCAGTATGGGCTATATATATCTATATATCTGTATCTATATATATCTAATCTTTGCAGTGCTCACAGAATACTAGCAGTATGGGCTATATATATATACATATATATATCTACATATATCTACATATATATATATATCTACATATATCTACATATATATATCCAATCTTTGCAGTGCTCGCAGAGTACTAGCACTATGAGATTTAATTTTTATATTATATTATGTTTTTCATTAAAATGTCAGAAAAATTATGCGAAAAAAATTCTCAATTCTCAGCTTTCTTTGCTATTTCTACATTGAAAATCCCATAATCAAACAAAAAAAGCTGAGAACTAAGAGTAAACAATCCTAAAAAATAAAAACTGGGAATATAGAGGAATTGGAAAAAGCTAAAGAGTAATTGGTGAAATAGATTTGTTGAAATTACCCAATAAGCAAAGATGGAAAACTTCAGGCAGAGGACAAAAATTTCAAGCTTGTTTCCTACGACAAAACCAAGCAAGCATCAGCAAGAAGAATTAACAAATAAAAAGAAACACATAGTTAGAAAAAATGACAGATTACATGATGGAAATTTCATTCCACCATGATTATGTCCTTCAATTTTACAATCCTTAAATACTTAAATCCTTAAATTTTACCTTAAAATCCCTAATAATACAGGGAAAAAAGTAAAGAAAGATGAAGTCCAGCTACAGTGAAAGAGAGATGCAAAACGAGAAAGGGATGAAAGAGAGATGGAGAAAAAAAATCAAAATTTGTTGATATAAAACAAAGGAAAAAAGAAAAAGGGTTGGACAGTGAAAGAGAGATGCAAAACGAGAGAGAGATGAAATAGAGATGGAGAAAAAAAATCAAATTTTGTTGATATAAAACAAAGGAAAAAGAAAAAGGGTTGGAGAAATAGCCAAAACGAGAAAAAGGGCTGAAGGAAAAAAAGCTATACTAAGTAAGATATTTAGCAGCGTTTTACGTAATAAACGTCGCTATATAAAATAAATTAACGGCATTCATCATAAACGCCACTAAATTATCATATATAAAGGTGTTTTCACCAATAAACGCCACTAATTAAAAAAATATAGTAGCGATTAAAAATAAAAATGGTACTAATGGCCTACTTTTCGAACAACGAGACATTTTGAGCGCCAAAAAAATTACCGCGAATTTATAAATAGTAATTAACGGCGTTTTTAATTAAAAACGCCGCTAAATATATTTTTCTATATACACATATATTCTAGTGACGTTTTTTAAAAAAATGCAACGATAAAATGCCACTATAACCCTACTTTGTTGTAGTGAATTATTTGAAAAGGGAGACAAAGAAAGAGAATGCTAGATGTCATTTCCATTATTCTGATGGAGGTCTCCAATTGAAAGCTATAATTAATTAGTATTATCAAAACAACTTGATATTTGAGGCTACGAAAACAACTTGAAAGCTAACTAATTAGTATTATGAAAATCAATATTGTTTAATTTGCATGTCTGCATTTGATGATTACAATTTAATGCCTATAATAAATTCATTAACCTATGAAAATTCTTTTTTCTTTTAATTCGGAAACCCATGAATATATATATATATAAAACAGTGGGAAAAAAAATTTGACATACATGAAGAAAAACACGGTAAGATATTAACGATACTTCAGAGAAATCGGGTAGCCCTTAGTTTCCATTTTTTTGATGCATGCCGAAGTTTAACTTTCTTCTTCTTGTTAGATATCTTCCCATCTTTGCCAATCGGTATCTTTCCTTCCCTGTGTAAGCCATGGTGCTTACTCTTTATGCCCCACGTTTTATATTTGATCCTAGTTGACAACTCGACCCTTAATTCAGCTGTAGCATTCAGTATTGCGCTGCGAAGAGCTGCCCAGAGCCGGGTGTCAACATCGACATGGTCAAGCACTTGACGATTTCTATTTCTCCCTTGATAGAATGAAGGGATAGTATTGTTCCCCACTGTATCCATCCCATGATAAAAGATTAGGAAGATATCGTCATAGTAGATACCTGAGTCTTCGTTTGGATTATAGATATCAAGTGCGTATTGGATGATCCCACGATCAGTTGCATTACTATCATTTACAGTAGGGACCGAAAAATTCACGATAGTATAGTTGGGGTTTCTAGGACGTAACGCTAGCCATAGACAAAGAGCAACAAGGCCTAACAGGCCAATAACCTGAAGAAGCCATAAGTAGAAGTTTTTTGTTTCACACATTATCGTTTGGGATCGTTACTCCTTGGGAGAAGATGAACAAAAAAAAAGGAGTTCCCAAGGATTGACTTGATAGATCAGCTTGGTAATGGAATTTTGTTTATCTCAGAGGCCAGGAAATACCTGTTTGAGTGAGAATAAAGTTAAGTCTTAAGATTTCCATTAGTTGAAGGATCGATGGAAGTTTAGCAAGGAACATTTATGAATGTTTCGAGGGAGACACGAACCATATTCTTTTCTTTTAGTGACTTACTTTGCTTTATGTGACATGTGAGTTTCAGGGACTAATTGTTGCACAAGGATTACTTCTCTAAACCTTGGTTAAACTAAAAGGCTTAGAATATGCAATCTGTAACTTACAATTAACTCATCTTTTTTGTAAGCATACATAGGATAATAACTAAATCTCGATATATAAGATATTGCGAGAGAGACATCCGAAACTCAATTATTACATATTTAGAATTTGAATATACTCTAAATATATTAAATTTCAGTTTTTAAGCAAATCCTAAAATCTACTCTCCTACATGCAAAAGAATTATATTTATCGTAGTGACGCTATTCATAGTTGATATTTAATATTGAAAATATTGTAAGTATCCTTGATTGTTTCCAAATAACAAGGCTAAAGGGGCAATATTGCTTAATGAAATATAGAGACTCACGCCCAACCTTTGAGGTATTATCTATTTTGACTCATAGGTCTCACGGTTTTATCTACAAAAAACATTCTACAAGTATAAGCTTAGGTCTTTAAATAGAACTAGGATCACACCAAACATTAAAATTCTAAAGATGACTCTCATCATGTAGCATCTAGTCCTAATAAGATTTTAGAGTTAGCTTTCATGGTGCAGCAATTAACTTGGTATAGCTCTTAACTCTCATAAAATTCTTAAAGTGATTGCTACGATGTAACACTTAACTCTTATAAGATTCTAGAGGTAGCTCTAAAGGTGTAACATTTGCTCTCAATGATTAGTGATTGTACTCTAATATCATTTGTGGAGACATGTATTGTGAGGTATTGTCTACTTTGGCCCATTGGATCTCATAGTTTTTTTTCACAAAATATGCTTTAGAAGTATAAAATTAAATCTATATATATATCATAAAAGATTTTTAAAGATTTCTGATACGAGAGTGAGGTTTCACATGAAACATCTCATCATATGGCACTTAGTTCCAACAAGATTTTAGAGGTAGCTTTCGTGGTGCAACAATTAACTCGGTATAGCTCTTAACTCTCATAAAATTCTTGAAGTGATTGCTACGATGTAACACTTAACTCTTATAAGATTCTAGAGGTTGCTCTAAAAGTGTAACATTTGCTCCCAATGGCTAGTGATTGCACTTTAATATCATTTGTGGAAACCTGTATTTTGAGGTACTGTCTACTTTGGCCCATTGGGTCTCATAGTTTTTTTCACAAAATATGCTTTACAAGTATAGAATTATATATATATATATATCATAAAAGATTTTTAAAGATTTTCGATACGAGAGTGAAGTTTCACATGAAACATCTACACTGATCAAGTCTTTCGTCTCAAAAAAGTGAGACTAATTATAATTAAGTTGTCATGATTTTCCTTTTAGGCATATGCAGAGAACTTAAGCTACAAGTTTTACTTTTATCAAATCCGAATTAAGCTTGAAAGGTATAAAAATGTGCGTATCAATCATAATTTTCATTTAGACATAATGTTACATATTAATCAAATCAAATAAGAATGATTATAAAGCAAAGGAAACTACACTTTCCCCCCTGCAACAAAGCAAAACCATAAGGAAATGAGAAAGACACAAATATTTGCAAGAATCAACCGAAATAGACCGGACATTTCTTGTTCTTCCAAGCTGGCAAGATCGATCCATCTGGACCAACTGCAACATCACAATTGACATGCATCTTATGGTGCTTACTGTCCCATGTGGAAACCCTAAATCTGATAACTGACGTTATTTCTAAACGAAAAACCACCGTCCCTTGTTGCCTGTCGTCCATAAACTCCTTCCAACGGTTGCTGTTCACCGAAAGCGTGGCCGCTCCGAATGTAGCATACACAATTCTAGTTGTCTTTGGCTCCTGGTAAAACGGGTCCAGCAATGGAGCTGACCCGATTTGTTGATCTTTATAAAATACTGACCCGACCATAGAGTCGTAATAGATTCCAATCTGTTGGTTGGGGTTCCTGGCTGTAACATTGAACGTTATTTGAGCATTCTCGAACCCTGAGGGTTGAGCCAGAGCAGGAACAGTAAATTCTACGATATGAAACCTCGGACGATGAGGGCGTAAACTGAGCCATAAAATGAAGACAACAATGCCAACAACCAAAAGAAGAGATAAGAATATGGCACATAGTGTTTTGGTGACTCTAGCTGTGAAGCTTTCACGAACCCGACGCGCATAGTGTCGAGCAGTTTGGTGCCGTTTGATGGGTTGTTGGGGGTGGCGTTGGGTGCCTTGCGGCTGTAAATCCTCCAGTGTGTATCGGATCGGCAACCTGTCGGAGCCTGACATCTTTTTTTTTTAATAGTTGGCAAGGTTTCCGGGGTAGATTTGGCTGATAACGACAGAACTGTTTGCTGGAAGGGTTTTTATGTAGTGGTTACGTGATCTAAAGGTGGCGGGGAAGAGAAGAGAGGTTAAAGAATTTGGAAGTCTTTGTGCACGGCAAAGAAAGGAATAAGGCCATTGTTTAATCAAATAGGCTAGCCATTTATCAATGCCATGAACGATATACGCTTTTACCTATACATCAATCAACTTTATGAATTGTCTTTTTTCTGTATGTTTCGAATTTCGAGCTACAAAACTAGAATAGAGTTTTAAGATAAAAAAAATTTTAAAAATTTAAAATTATTCGAATTATAATATTTGATTTGATTTTTATTATATGTTGATTGAGTTTTAGTTTATGTATTAATTAAATATATTTAATTTGATTTAATTTTTTATTTATAAATTAAAAAATTATAATTATTTTAATTAAAATAAATTTATTTTTAATTTTTTAATATATAAAATAAATATTTTATTTTTAAGTTACTAAAAAAATTAAAATATCATAAAAAATTTTTAAAAATAAAAATTAATAAATCAAACGGAGATAAAATTTAATTCAAATCAATTAATTATATACATATTTAAATCAATATTTTGAAAAACGAAATATTAAACCATTATTTTTTTTCTTTTCAAAATCAACTGAATCTAGTTGTTATCATCCCTCGGCGTTGGGACTGTGCATTTTCTAGCTGTGGACTCGGACCATTAAATATTTGGGTTTAGTAATGAACGGTCATGTTGGATTGGACCAATGGCTGGGCTTGGGCTACCAATGACTACACATCAAGAAACCATGGAGGTTTTTTTTTTTTTTTTTTTTTGGTTTAACAACAGCTGGGGATATTGATGGACGGAGACTCTAAATCCTAATTGGGGCTGGCAGTCAAGACAAGTAGGTGGGTCATTGAAATGGATCTTAAGTTACATGCTTCAGACATTTTACAAGACAAAATTCTAAAAATTCATGAGTTAAAAGACACAGCCTCATGATCAATATTCTAACAAAAGTCAAAAACATTTCAATCAGTACAGATCAAAGTTACGAAGCTTTATGTAAATTACAAAGAAGACTGCCCCACTTTATTTTGATTCTTTTCTATTTCCTACGTTGTGAATTATATCATTTTTTCTGGAAACACTTTTGTCTTATATTCAGTATTTATTCATCTTGGCTGATCACAATGAAATTTTTGGCTTCTAATGTATCGATTAGAGAAGATAAGCTAACGGTTGGTTCAGAGTTTCAGGCTTTCATGACAGAGCATCGAAGATTCTATTCTCTTCATCATTGCTAAAGTAGAATTTTTACCCTTTTACTAGAGGGTAAAAAGAAAACCTAAAAATCTGAGAGAAATGGGAATCAGCTACCACTTGTTTTCTATCGGGCGAGGCTTGGCCAACCCTAGGACCCTTTTCGGATTTTGTGTATTTAGATCGGATCGAGTCAGATTAATATTTAATTTTTTTTCAATTTATTAAGTAATATGATCAAGTTTAGAAAACAAGTTTGTGAACTGACACATAGTATCAAGTTTCAAATCTCACATGCCCTGCCGTCATGTTAATTTTTCCTTTTGCTTATTAAATTAAGGCTCTCTAAGTTAGCACTTCCCCAATTAATCACGAGTGGAATATCCAGTCCCTGGTAAGTCAAGAGAGCAAGCAATGGATGGTAGCCAATTTTTTTGCAGATGAATATTCTATCTTGGACGTCATCATCAAGTTCCATCAAGCACAAGGCACAAACTCCTTATGATTTACGGGCTAAAATTCTGCCCATTAATCTTAAGCAAATTGATTGCGAGAACATATATATATATATATATATATTAAACTTGATTAGTTGACTATGAGAGTCCCTCTCCCTCGTGGGGGTTGTCGCCTACACTTATCCTCGATTATGCATTTTATTTTAGCAAATAATCATTCGTGGTGATCACGTTTAGAGACCATTATTATGATTAGTTTCCAGTTGACTCTCCTACATTGGAAAGTGATGGAAAAAAACAAAATATAAGATTTACTCTAAATGGTTCATATAAAATAATGAAATTCAACCCTTACTAGCAAATTTCTCTTTTTTAATCCCTAAAGTTTCAATCTCTTTTTTACAAATAAATATAAATAAATAAAAAAACAAATATTCATTATTTATCCAACAATTGCAATTTGCAAGTTAAAACCATATATATCTGCATGTATCTCGTAACTTCGAAGTAACTTTTATATATATATATATATATATATATCTAAACTTCGAAGTAAATTTAAAGCAAGGAAAAGAAGCAGAATAACGGTCACTACAAATCTGGGAAATAATAATATATTTCATTATCTTATTGGATAAGAGGGATATATATAATCAATATTAATTAGTCGTGGAAGCATGGAGACGATAATATATATATATATATAGTATATCAAATAACCAACTAGCTAAGAATTAGATCAAATTCGAAATCTATAAAATCTTTTTAATTGGCGATTGATATGAATCATTTCGAGAATGATCTAATTATCTTGATTAGATCATCACATTTGATATTAATTTAAAATATTTTACATAACAGTAATCTCAAATCACCTTAATTAGGTATACTAGCTAGAAATTGAGAGAGTGAAGCAACTTTCCTACCCAACATGTTTGACTTAGAAATTAAAAATGCCGAGAAATTTAGCTACGCTCATTAAAGGAAAAATTATATAATTTATCCAATTGTTTGTACATTCTCTTTTACCCTTTTTGGAACTTTAAGTTATTGTTTTGCTTAATTCCCTTGCGACGTAATTAACATCAATCAAGATGTGTAAAGGTTAATTTTATTACCCAAAAAATAATAAGTTTCGAAGTTTATTTTTGCATTAGGTATATTTGAGTTTAATAACTTCTGAAGTTTTTTTCGAACTATATGAAATTAGATGATTGGAATAGTTTATTTGCATATTTCTCTATGATATGGCTGAAGTGTATACATATATATATATATATATGTGTGTATGCATTAATAAAGAACACTTTTCGAGTAAAATATACCTAACTTCCATAATATCAGTGTAATCTTTCATTTTTATTTATAATCTTTAAAACTCTTTCTTTTTCATCCATGGAAAATATTTCAAATTCATTTATCTCATCAACCATCAATAAACTTTTAATGGAATATGATTTTTTTTTATTTTCTTTCTTTTTTTTTTATACAAATGAGATTGTAGTATAAAGATAAGAGAAAGATTATAGATATAGAGATTCAAACTCTAAATTCACCGAATGCTATATTGATCATAATCTAACTAAATTAAGTTTCGGATTCTTATTCTCTTTGCTTTTATATATAAATATATATACAAAGAAGATTGTAATAAAGGTTACAAATGTTGGACTTTAAACTCTAAACCTACCGGATATCATCTCATTCTTAAAAATATTTGCATAAATTAATTGAATTAAATTTTGAGCTTTTTTTTTCTCTTTGCTTTTTTTTCATACAAAGGAGATTGTAATCTAGAGATAGGAGAATGTTTAATGATATTAGGATTTAAACTCTAAACTTATTAGATATCATCTCAATCTTAAAAATAGATGTATAAGTTAACTGAAATAAGTTTTGGACTCTTTTTCTCTTTGTTTTCCTTTGTCAGCTACCAAAGATAATTGCAAGAAAGAGGGGGACCGAAAATGAAAGAGGACATGTTCGAAAGAGATAAACATAAATCTTTTGTCCGATTACGAGAAGGATTCAAAAAAAAATGTGTTGTCATACTTTCTTTGTTTGGAACCGAAATATTAAGGATGTTCATTCATAACTTATCTGCACTTGGCATGAAATTCTAGGCTTTAACCGAAATACAGGCTGGTCCCTAGCTTGATTCACACTTAGAGCCAGCAAATATCAAAGTTGTTGTTTCATTACATGTGACAAAACCCTCAAGCTAGGCTTTAAAACTCTTTTTGAGTTTAAGCTAGCCCTTTAATGCTTTAAGAAATTGTACCTAATAATTGGAGCAATCAGCCCTCCAACAATTAAGAGTATATATATTGAGTCCTCCTTTGATTCCTAAGCTCCTTGCTGCTAGGTAAAGTTCAGCCGGAGCACAGCTGAAACTTTTTGATGTTTGTACTGCTTTTTATTGCCCAAAAAGAAAAGGAGACAGCTCAATTCCACAGCCTTTCCCTACAAAAAATGTCCCTTTCTGTACCTATAAAATTGAAGCCACAAGCAATACAAATTAGAGAAGTCCTTCATTCCCACGAATTGCATTTAATATTTCATGTAAAAATTTGTCAATTCCGGTCTGGAACTGAACCCACTATAATTCGTTTAATCTTATCTATATTATTTTGAGTTTAAGTAAAATTTTATTTGATTCGAGTTTATTCAACTCGTCTTGAATATATTAATAAAAAAATAATTTTAATTTTTTTAATATTATTTTAAATAAAAAATAAAATTTCAAATTAATTCAATTTAAATTTAAATAAAAATTTTGAATCACGGCTTAAATTGACTCGTTATCATGTATATGCTTACTTTCACACTCAATGCAAGGAAATTTTCATTATTCTTTTCTCTTTGTAGGAAGAAAATTCCATTAACGAATCTCCACTGTTACATGCTAAGTGGCACAAAGTTACTATTTCTTTTAGCTGCATGATAATGTGATTTGTCGATAAAATAACGCATATTTAATTGTTATAATCAAAGTTTAATCTTAAAAACTTCCAGGATATACGTATATAATTCTGTCGACTAGCTTGCAATTACCAAAACTTGTTTGGATGTTTATTATTATTATTATTATTATTTTCTCTCAAGGAAACCTGGGAGCATCTTTCCTACGAATCAAGCTTGAGACTTCAATATAATAAACTGAAATGTTTCTTCATAAAATCATATGATGAAAATAAAAAGATTAATATATATATATATATATTGTATTAGAAATTTATTAGAATTATTAATGTCTACGCTTTATTTATTCATAAATTTCTTGGCTAAACTATTCTTTTATTTAAGTTACAAAAATACATGCAATTATCCACTTAAATTATTTGATAGTTGAAAGTACATGAGGTTGCAGCAGCCAGCCATCTCCACCGCCACAATCATTGCTTCCACGGAATGTGCTCCTCCCATTCATAATTATAGGCTAATCTCTTCAATTATTTATTAATCAATTAAGTAATCTAAATTATGATGCGATAATATCTCACATACGTTAAAGTCACAAATTTTCTATGATTTTATATTTAAATTTAGTCAATTAATTTATAATTGGTTTGACGTTAAATGCTTAGATATTGTATTAAAACCAGATTTCTTCTAATTTCCAGCTAGAGGAGACTTCGATTCTAAACAATACAAGGTGCTTTTCGCCTATTCAGCCGTTTTTGCGTGCTCATCTTCCTTCAATTACGGTGCAGATGGACCGAATCGAATTCAATTTGCCTTTTTTTTTTTTTTTTGACTTATTGTATTCTGAGATTTTTAGAAATCCACCTGAATTAGAATAATTTTTTTTTTAAAATGGAACCGATTTAACTGAATATTATTGATTCAAGTTGGCTTGTCGACTTTTAAAAATTTATTTTTAATTTGTTTTTATTATTTTTAATAAATTTACCTAAATTTAGATATAAAATAATCATTTTATTTTAGAAAAAATTAAAAGGTATATAAAAGTTAATACGAAATATATTTCGATTTTGAATATTTTTTTTTTCTTTCATGATATGAAAGTCGACCCAAATTAAATTGAAACATTTAATTTCCAATTCAGATTTGAAGCAAACACTACAATTGAATTTGTAATATCTTGAAAAACTTCATATATATATATATATATATAGACTTAGAGTTATATATGTAAGGTATTTTTATCAAATTAAACTACGAGACTTTGGATCAAAATGAATAATGCTTAAATCGTACTAGACTTCACAAATCTAATACGAAAGTCTACAAATTGATTTTAACCTAAAATAAAAGTACAAGAGCTTAATTATCTAAATAAAATGTTAAAAGTTAA
>JBBYHO010000016.1:10565928-10586609 GCA_038382025.1 Adansonia gregorii
AATTAATTATTAATTAATATTTAATATTTTTAAAATTTAAATATTAATATTTATAAATTTTTTATTTATGTAAATCTTTTATTATTAATATTGTTTTTTATTTAAATCTGTCTTTAAAAATAATCTCCCAAGGATTCTAAGCTGGGCACGCGTTCAGCTTGCTTGTTGGCCGGTGGGAAATTTTTTAAAAAATTTCCCTTTTTCTTTCTTTCGGAATTTTAGTTTTAACTTTTTTAATTCTTCTAAATTTAGTTTTTTTTTTTCTTTTGTTTCTTAATGATGCGTTTAAAATGATTAGTTTACATTTTGACTTATGAATCGATTTTTTAAATTCGTATCCAATAAACGAGAAAAAAAGTTTAAAAAAATTATTTTATTAATTATTTTAATTTTAATTTTAAATTATATATTTAAAAAAGTCGATATCACTTTTTCTCATATCGATTTAGGATCTCTATAATTTTATGCCCAATTTACTCAATTTTTTTATTTTTTATTTCTAAATGATGTATTTAAAAAAAAATGATTGGTATATTCACTTGTGGGTTAATTTACCATATAAATCTGACATGCATGACAAAATTTTTTTTTATTTTTAAATGATTTATTTATAAGGTTAATTCGAACATCAACTCACAAAGCGATTTAAGAGTTATATTAATCTTAAATAATTATCAAATTTAATTTTTATAATTAACAAAATATAATTACATTAATATTATTATAATTTAAAATTTTGAAATAAATTTAATTAAAAATTTATTAGAAAAATTGAGAGAACCCCAATGAAAGCGAGGCCTTGATTATAGTTTATTTTCAAAACATATTCAAAACATTAAAATATTAATATAAATCTAGTTTGAAACCCATGAGATGCACAATTATTATATATATATATATATATATATATACACAAAGGAAGATCAAGTTATATTGATATAAAATTAATTAGTTTTGTCATAACTTTTAATAACTCAATGTGAGATTTATATTTATCAAATTAATTATTTGAGTTAATATATTATGCAGATAAAATTTTACATCAATTCGATATCTTTACTATATATATCAAAAAGAAATCATGAAGATAAAAATGAAAATGGAAATGCAAAAGAAATGGCATTGACAAGTTATTGTAAAATTGTCAAGTAATATCAGCATATTTCTTTATTTTTATGAAAGAAAATAAAATTTCAAGTAAATCATGTTATAAAACATCAATAATTTCACTACGTAATTAAAAAAAAAATTTCTATCAATATTAAAAGTTTTTAAGCTTGACTCCAAACAAAGATCTTGGGCTAATAGAAAATGAAAATGCCTTAAAGCCCCTACACACATAAAAATATATATAATGAAGACAACAGTTAGACAACACATATGTATCATCTAAGGGAAACTGCAATAGACAAAGTTCATTGACCAAGACAAAAGCAACGTTTGTTAAAGAATTTTAAGTTCAGAAATCTTAAAAATGACCAAACAAATACATTAAATTTTAAAACTTTGAAAGAAAAAAGCTTGCAGTCATTTAACTATTAATAGCATCATACCTTATATCTTGATGGAAAGGGTCTGGATAATCCTCCTTTTCACCCGGCCTTCATCCACTATTTAATACATATCGAAAAACATATATATATATATATATATCTGTTTGCAAGATTGTGATTTAAAATTTAATATTTAATGTATTTCATTGAGAGAATTATCCAATTGAATTTGAATTCTTAAAACTTCTAATGATACGAGATTAAATTTTCTTTTACCGTTATCCCTAATTTTTATTTTATAATGAATAAAAAATAAATTCTTTATATTTATTTCTTTAAAAATATTCCTCCAAAACTTTTGATAGAATTTTGAAAATCTTACATTTAATTTTTTTTCTCAAAAATCTTATCGCTCTCGATTTTAAAATTTTATAGTCCGTTGGATTTCAAAATAAAATTTATTTTAAAAAAGAATCAATTAAAAAAATTATCCAAAGAGTAAATAATTTTAAATTTTATTTTTAAATTTTAAAATTTGATTGGTGGTAGGCAAAAAATAAATAAGATATAATTTTATTTAAACTTTATCTCACGTGTCATTAGAAAAAGATATCCATATCAGTAAAAATTTATCAGATAAATATATATTTTGTTATATTATTTATATATATATGATATATGATAAATAATATATAATATATGATTACTTTGTAGTAATGTAATAATAAATTTAAATAGAATGGATTTAAAACTAAACAAAATTTGAAACATCCTTAGTCCTATAAACAATTTGTCTTGATTTTTTTCCCTATTATTGACATTTTGGTGGGTAAAATTTAATATTGATTTTAGGAAAACACTAAACAAAATCATGTTAACAAACACGTCTTCGAAAACTGCAACAGTTGTCTATAAACTGCAAAAATGTAATCTATTAATCCCATTTTAAGAGAGATTACTTAGCAATTTTCTTTCGGAGTCAGCCTTAAAAGGACATAAAATGCCTGAGTTCCGGACTTCACTCGATCTTAACAACAAATCAGCTTACAACCCACAACAGATATTGTCATAATCTTTTATGTTTTTTCACCAAACTAACAAAAGCTAACACCCGATTTTTTTTATTTTTTTGATTCTTTTGTCGATCTGTCTGTGTATTTCAAGACCCCATATCTCATCTTTGGTTTTTTGGAGGTTCTTAATTTATTTTGATTTCATGGTCCTCCACAATCTCTTCTTTTCAATTCTGTTTTGAACTCTCTTCTCCTTGTTCTCTTCAAGCTGCCATTCTCCTTCATTTTTCTTGCATTTTCTTTAAAAGGGTTGCTTGCCTCTTTGTTTGATTTTTTTTTTCCCCTCTTAGAAGTTTCCTTGTTTGCATTGCAAACAAGATGAAGAATGGAACCTTGGATCAATGCTTGGAGGAGATGGAGGAGAATTTACTTCTCTCTTGAATCTTCCAGCTATTTTTAGGTACGTTATAATTTTTTTAAAAAAAATTTTTTACTCCTACAAGGTTGCATCTTTCATCTATTTACTATCATAATTTTGCTATAGCTCCAAGGATAGATACCAAGCTTGTTTCGTGGGTAATATAGTTCCTCAATCACATGTAATTACTCCTCTGATTCGCTGCAATTTTTTGTCTTTTTTGTATTGTTTGTGTTTCTTTGGTGATTGTAAAAGGCTTAAAGCAACAAACTACATCTAAGTACAACTACTTTCCCGCAGGAAAAGTACAATCTCTTCCCAGTCACCAAAGGTTTCATTCAACATTGTACCATTGTTTCTAGTTTCAATCGGCTGCTCCGTTGTGTTCTGAGTCCACCATCATGGCTACCAAGATCAAAGGGATCTACAAAGGTTTCAAATACAATATTTCCCAAATCTTTGGTGAGGCCCTTTCTGTTCTCTTTCTATATACCATTCTGTGTGTTTGTATAGTAGCGTATGTAAATGTATGAAATACGAATGTATTTGAGCATGTTTACTGGGTTACTTTTTGTGTTTTGTGATTGGTTTTTGATTGCTTTGGAACTGAAGTGAGAAAAGGGTATTGTTGTTGTAGTTGTGAAGGAGCCAGAGATGGAAATTGGGTACCCGACAGATGTTAAACATGTGGCACACATTGGTTGGGATGGCTCTTCCGGTACTGCACCCAGTTGGGTACGTTTACATTCTTTGCTCATTCCTTTTATCTCTTCTTTGTTCAATATTTTGACTGAATGTTCAAGTACTACTATTTGTATAGCCAAATTCTGCCGTACTTATCTCTTAATTGTTGCCTTGGCCTGGAATTTAATACAGATGAATGAATTCAAGATAGCCCATGATTTAACGGCAACATCAATGGGCAACTCCAGGGTTTCTAATCCTACATCTCTTACAACATCCACATGGTCCTCTCAAGGCATGCTTTCTCTTAATTTACCCGAATTTCTTATATATATATATATATCGATGTTTTCAAAATGATATACTAATATTTATGCGTGTTTAGGCGTTGTTAAATAATAGGGTAGAATATGCCATACAGGAAATGGTAGGTAAAGCCAAGGGTTTACTTGTACTTCTAAGTTATGTATCCGTGATGCTGTGAAGCATTGTCTGGATCATGTCGGAGAGTTCATATTAAGAGAATAGAAAAATATGGCCCTTTCACGGGTCACATCGATAAGGGGAAAATGTTCTTACACCTCAATTTATCGTAGCTAAGTTTACAAGACAAGACATGTAATTATCCCAAAAAAAAAAAAGTAATTATCCAAGACTTGGAGAGATTTATTTGATAATTTGCTGCCAAGGCAAAGGGTTTGGCTCTTCTGTCACGGGATAAAACTTCCATATCAAGGGGGAATCTATAGGCTACTAGTCCGAACTAGAGATCATTTCGCTGCACAATAATTGTACTGGCTTTGTAACTCACTTCTGTAGTTTTGGTTTGAACAAGAATCGTTTATAGCACTATTTAATTAGCTGATATTTTCTGGCTTAAAGCTGTTAAGCATTTGAACTTTGGTGATATTTGGACATCAAGAAAGACCAAGCTGAAGAATTTAAATGTTATGTCACAATTAGGAATGTTATTGATAGGGATGCATGGATCATTAGCAGCCTATATTAACTCAAGTTTCTTTAAGACTCAAAGGGAGTTACATTGATTCTAATAACAACTAAGTTCTTAATATGATTCATGAAAACTCCTCATGCAAAGTATTCCAAAGAAGAAAACCAACCAGCAGGTTTTATCTTCCCATGATTTGGCCGCGTAAGAAATGATATAAGGACCATCTCTTTGTCGTTCAGCCCTTGGCTAGGTGTTACTAAAAGATTGGATCAAGCCTCTAAAAGTGCTTAACATTTAGCACCTTATAAGGATATACGAAACTTTATTTCCTGCAAGCTAGATATGCCTTCTTGCGGATGTCAATGATACGATGCTTATGGTGAAAATTCTTTTTTTTTTTTTTCCTGTTCGATAAACAAGAGAACGTCATGATACTGCTTCACCTTTCCGTGTTAGGTAAAATTAGCAATTTTACATTCAAATGGTTCTTGCCAGTTAATCATACCTAAGACAACAGTCGTTTACTAGATATTGTCCTCTGGTAGTTTTCTTCCATTCATCCATAACTATAATTTCAACAAACTTATTAAAAATAAGGTAACATTCTGATCAGCTCTTGCATTGTTTTGTTGCAGATTTCAAGCAATCAATGGAATCCCAACCTGCAACGGAGATGATGAGAAACCTGTCTTGCACGGATCTCCCAATGATTACCAAGAAACAAAAACGGAAAAAGAAGAGCACTTCCACTCCCAAGTCTTCCTCCTCGAGATCTTCAAGAACATCAAACACGAAGGCTATATATACTCAATTGGGTTCAACAGCAGACCTTGAAATTTAGCAATCATCATGACCTTCGATTTGAACTGATAAACGATCAACACGCACAGAAAAGTTTGCAGAATTTCCTATTAGTATTCGAGATATTAATGAACAAAACAAAGAATTGTAGGAATATTAACAAAGCTTGTGTAAATTAGAATTCGTATTTAATTTACAGATCGGAAAAAGAATTATCAACATTCAAAGGATGAGGCTTATCTACATGCAGAACAGAAGAAGATATCTGGTTTACAGCAAGGAATGATCATGCGGGAAGTTGTATTGTAGTTGGGTTGGTGGAAAGTTTTGCTAATTCAGATTACTGGGTTCGAACAAATTTGTAAAGAAATCTAATTATTTTCTTGTTATGGATGAAATGACAATCTATTTAAGATCCTCAACTCCAACCCTTCCAAATTCATTTCATATGCAATAATGTTATGCAGGCTTGTATGAAAACTTTTGCTGTAGTTGCAATGACCTCATACATCGATCATAGCCAGAACATGCAAGAATATATATATATATATATATATGTCAGAGATATAACGCATCATTTGTTTAATTTGTTAAAATTAAAATCACTAAAAAAAATAAATAATCATATTAAGTTAAAGAATAAGGCTTTATTTGGTTACCAAGTAAATTGAAATGTAAAAAAAAAAAAGGTATGGTAGCAGCATATGTCAAAAAAAACTGTAAAACTAATAGATGTCTCAGACTTAGAAGGTTAAAATAAATCCTCCTGTAATTGCATTAACTTAAAACCATATTAGTTAAACATTAACATAAAAAGATCATTTATCGAAGCTAAATCAACTAAGTTAGTTACAGTATTTACATTTGACATTATACACTATATTTCTGGTGAGAGGAAAATTGTCCAAGTAGTAATGTTTTTTAAGTCATTTACTAAGTGTTGCGAATATCAAATGACAGTTAATTACATCCACGCCAAGTATATCGCTAACTTAGAGGATGAGGTTTCAGCTTGACTTATTCTACATTAATTTTGTCAGCAGCATCCAGAATTTCGATTCAACTTTTCCTCCATATTCTTTCTCTCAATCTGAAAACTCTGGAAAAAATTCATTGGTAATGGTAGAATCCAGTTTTACAAACAGTTTCCATCCGAGTTCCAATTTAGCTTTTGTTTGATCTAAGATTTTAGTAACTAATTGCTAGAATAACTGAGTTTTTATCCCATATTTTTTCTTGTGGTTTATCAAAACTAAGAAGATATGAAATTGTCATGGAAAGTAGTAGCCTTCATGTTGTTTCTGTTTCATTCCACAAATCATTGTATTTTAGCCCAAGATTATGATGATGGTACTGAGGCTCAAAGACCAACCATTCCGGAGGACCAAGAAACTTGTAATGGAATTTTCCTTTGGTACAAATTCATGTCTAGAACAAAAGAGTTTCCCCATGTGAAGAATGTAGCAGCTCAATCCTGGTCCTTCAAATCCACAATCACCATAGTGAACATGGGAACATATGTGCTGCAGGCATGGAAGATATTCATTGGGTTTCAATACAGGGAAATATTAGTTTCAGCAGATGGAGCAGTTTTAATCAATGGTGCGGATTTTCCAGCTGCCGTTGGCAATGGAACTTATCTCTCTGGATATCCTCAATCTGATCTCGAAACATCAATTGACACCGCAGGCGATTTGAAAAAAATTCAGGTGAAAGTTGAATTGGTTGGCACGCAATTTGGTCTAAAGCCACCTAAGGTTCCAATGCCTAAAACAATAGAGCTTGTAAACGACGGCTATAAATGCCCAGCGCCAACTCATCAAAGTGAGTACTTAAAACCCTTCTTTTTGTTCATCTTTTACTTCAACACTTTTCCCTTTTCTTATTGTGGTTGTTCATCTACAGAGACCACAATGTACGTTTGTTGCGTTAGGGACCCAAAATATAAGGCTAACGATACTGAAACAAAGTTCTTGCCACGCCAAAAAGGTGACCTTTTGATTTCGTATGATGTTACTCAAGCCTCCGTAAATAGCTACCTTGCTCAGGTAACGATAGAGAATAGTAACCCTTTGGGACGTCTTGATCATTGGAACTTGACTTGGGAATGGATGAGAGGGGAATTTATATACTCCATGAAAGGAGCTTATGTGCGGGAAGTAGACTATTCAGACTGTTTGTATGGTCTGGCTGGCCAATACTATCAAGATATGGATTTTTCTAAAGTTTTGAACTGCCAGAAAAAGCCCATCATTTTCGACTTGCCTGCGGAGAAAGCCAATGACACCGAGTTGGGAAAAATACCCAATTGTTGCAGAAATGGCACCATTTTGCCAGTCACCATGGATGAAAGCAAATCCAAGTCGGTTTTCCAAGTACAAGTTTTCAAAATTCCACCTGATTTGAACAGGACGACTATATATCCACCTCAAAAGTGGAAGATTGTAGGGTTGTTGAATCCGCATTACGAATGTGGACCACCTATAAGGGTGGATCCTACTCAGTCCCCAGATCCCAATGGACTTCAAGCTATTAAATGTACACTTGCAAGCTGGCAAGTGGTCTGCAATATCTCTCGGCCAACAGAAGGCGATTTTAGATGCTGTGTTTCCTTCTCTGCTTACTACAACAAGTCTGTTATACCATGCGACACTTGTGCCTGTGGCTGTAAAGATTCAGACAAATGCAATCCAAATAAACCGGCAATGTTTCTTCCCCCGGAGGCCCTTCTTGTTCCCTTTGTAAACAGGTCAATAAAAGCCAAAGCTTGGGCAGCAATTCACCATTTTGCTGTCCCCAAGCCATTGCCTTGTGGCGACAATTGTGGGGTTAGCATAAATTGGCACGTCAATTCGGATTACAAACAAGGATGGGCGGCTCGAATTACCCTTTTCAACTGGAAAAGAATCAATTTCGAGAACTGGTTCGTTGCGATTCAGTTCAAGAAAGCTGGTAGTGGGTATGAAAGGCTTTACTCTTTCAATGGAACGTTACTGCAAAGTCTGAACAACACAATCTTCGTGCAGGGGTTACCAGGGTTGAATTATTTGATGGGAGAGACGAATGGTTCAAACCCGAAAACAGATCCCAATGTGCCAGGAAAACAACAATCTGTCATCACCTTTAAAAAGAATTACAAAATAGTGCTCAATATAGCAAAAGGAGATGGATTTCCGTCAAGGGTCCTTTTCAATGGGGAAGAATGTGCACTTCCTACACGTATTCCAACTGGAACTGGGAACGGATTCAGTGTGAATTTGTTGCTTATGGCGACCTTCTTGTTGATACTACTCCTCAACTGAGGATTAAGGTTTTCATTTCTTCCATTAGAAAGAGTGTATCACCCACTCTCCATTGATTCGTTAGGGAGACAGATAGGCAGTTCAACTACTGCTGGCAGCCATAATTCTGATCAAAGAAAATGGCATTATTAACTGCTTGAAACACGAAACTGGGTCTTGAATTTGGGAGTTATTGCCCATTTCTTTTAGTTTGGACTGTAGTTTAAACGCTTGGGCCTAAGGTCAATCTGACAGGAACCTCAAACAATGAGGCTTTTGATAGCCCATATCAGGCCCAATTTACTATTTTTATAGTAAATCATTTACAAGTGGAACAAATATAATTTAAACTTTTGATTGGTTCAGCTGATTAACTGCTCATTATTGTCTTAATAAGTATCAAGATTAGGGTCTCACCAGTAATCTCACTTGATGAGTAATTTATAAGTACCATTGTTAGTCAACTTTGGCCTTGACTCATTGATAAAACAAAAAAAAAAAAAACAAAAAAACAGAAGGAAACACCGTAACCAAATACGCACTGCTTGGGTTGGGTATCTTTGATTGATGTTTCATGGTTGCGTCTGGTGTGATTACGAAGATACAAGTACTTAGCTTTCTCTGCAGTAAATGAGGAAGATTCAAGAGATGAATCAAGAGCTTTTCTAAAAGCGTTTTGGGGAAAAAGTTAGAAAGTTTGACATTATTAAAGAGTATAGAAACATCGAAAACATGGTAGCTAAGTCAGAATCTTCCTGTTTGCAAGAAATTAAAATCTACAGGGAAAAAAATTTGCCATCATGTCCGCTTAAATATCGGTATATATGGTTGATACTTGATATGAATAGTACTATATATTTGGTATGAAAGAAAATTTCCAAAGTGTACGGGTAAAATAAAGTCAACCAAAGAGCACTTTTAACCTACTTATCAAAACTTGTCTCCATTTCCGAAAACAAAGCTTCTTTATGGGAAAGCAATCCTTGGCATTTGACAACCGCATAATTCCACCTCTTATGTTTTTTAATTTATATTTAATACATAAATAATATATAAATATATATGATTAGTGGTATCAGTTCATTAAAAATAAAATTATCATATGATTCAATAAAAATATATAAATTTAGACACGATTAATGTATCAAGTAAAAATTTATTTTCTTTACTCGTACTCTATCTTTTTCTTTGGATGTATAAATTTTCATGGATTCAATTAATCACCTTTATATTCTCTCTCCTTTTGTAATTCATTTCTATTTGAAAATTTTCTCAAAATTCAACAAGATCGTTATATATCTAATCTCTTCAAGGATATTTTATTTAACCAAAGTTACATCTGTCATATATAGCATGATACAACGGAGGGTCTCCGTACAACGTGACGGTAAAAAGCAAGCTAAAATAAAAACAAATTTGTAACCGTCCTCCATACAGAATTAATGTATATTTTGACATTCTTAAATTGTTTTCATCTCCATTGAAAAAGAAAAATATATATATATATATATCCCTTTGTAATTAACAATAACCAAATGCACCATTTTCCACCTTTCTTAAAATGTAATCGCCAAATTGTTAATCATAATTTCTCGAACGATCTTGCATGGGAAAGTGAACGTGTTCGACATGCTCAAGTTGAAAGGTTCTGGCAGCAGCTGTGACGTCTCCATTTTGGTCCAAACCAAGAGGGTTGGTTCGGTTTGCAAATCCGAAATCCGGTTATAATTATCTACCGGGAACTTCTTAATGGGTACAAACCGGGTACAATAATTTATTCTACAAAGAAATAATACTAGAAATCAAAGTTGTTGATATTCATCAGAATGGTTGTCAATGTTAATAAAGGAAGTTGGTGTGTTGCTTTTCAATAATCTTTATGAAGCTATAATTGAGTATTGAATATTGATTGAAGTATGGTGAAACATTTATTTTGATCAATTATCATTCAACCTCCAAACTGGCCCATTTAGATTCTTCTCTATACTTTTGCTGCAGGATTGAGCTTCAGTTAATTATTACTGAGAGGGATCAGTTGAATAACAAACAATATGATGAAGTTAATATGAATATATGTGATGTGATGTGATGTACAAATTTTTTTTCTGTATAAAGTAGGTTGCACCTTGAGATACGTAAAATATTATATATATTAAAATTTAAATTTTAAATTTATTGATTATAATTTTTTAATTGTATAAAATTATAAATTAATTGTATTAAATTTTAAGCTAGTTAACCAATGAAATTTGCATGCATCATTTACGATCCCATTGGGTAGCAAAAACGTGTACAATAGTTAAAAGATTTTGGGGATGTCTATTAAATATTCCTCAGAGTGGTAGGAAATGCATGGTTCCCCTGAACCGCGTCGAGTGAGAGGTTCCTAAAGATTTCATTATCTCATTAGGGGACCAAACGCTTTGTCAAGTGACCTCTGGTGAAGCTAATCAATGGAGATTAAAGGATATAATAAATGGAAATTTCAGGGTAGAGTTGTATAGATATGGACATCGAAAACTCAGACAAGTTTTTGTTTTCTTCAATTAATATCCTGCACTGCTAGGTTATCGAGCAGCTAGCACTCTTCACGTTGTTGAACCCTTCATTTCTTTGATATTTCTAGAAAATTAAGAGTTTGAGCCTGATTCAACCCTTTTTGACATGGTAGGCTTGATGAAGAGGGAGATTCAAACATACCAGCTAGGAGTTCCCTGGAATTAGATCAATCCATCTATTTATCATCAATTTTTTATTTCGCTTTGCTGTGAGACTTGTCCTAGCAGAAAATTAAAAACTAGAATGGGAAAAAGAAGAAAGCGTCAGACATGGATAGCAACTCATCAATCATGGAAACATTTATAAAAAGCGTCAGATATATGGCGTTGTGCAGCAGCTAGTTAGCTAGCTAGCATGAGCCCTTAATTAATTGGGTTTCGACACATCATAATAAACGTACGAATTCCTTGCAAACAATACTGTATTTATGACAGGAATGAGAGGGGCCACATAAAACTAAATTTATCACTGTATGTATGGCTAAAATTGTTCGATTCATCGTAAGAATGAATGATTCGATAATAACTTCAAGCAAGTTCATTGTTATTAAAAACATGGGGGCCGATGCAATTGACAAATTCATAGAACTAATGAATTCACAAAAAAAAAAAGGGGAAGAAATAATGGGTTGGTCACTTTGAAGCCAGAGTTGGGAAGGGAGGGAGACAATGCAATGCTACATTCTAGATTTGTTGGGTTGGGCTAAAGATTGTATCAAAAATATATAGCTATACCATCACTTTATTACTATTTTATGATCAATATATATTAGACTTTGCTATCACTATTTGAGGGATTAGAATATATATCTATGATTCTTTAAAGCTGAAGATATAAAGATTTATATTTAATACATTATTAATATATAAATGTATACATATCAATAAAAGACACGTGATATTTTGTCAATAAATTTAATGTATAATATAAAAAATCTGAAATAATAATATTGGTTTTCATGTGGTCGATAAAATTTAGTTTGTCTATTAAGTTAAGAAACAACAATTCACAAATATATCGGAAAGTTCATACTAATCAAATTTTATTATGCTCATCTTAACAACATTAACTCACTTTAATGAGTTGCTTTAGGTATATTACGAACAATTTCAATCTTAAATATCAACTAATTAGAAAATAAATTGAATACATTTATTAATTTAAATTTTACAGAAATATTACAGTATTCAACGTATATGTAATTCATATAATAGTAAACTATGTATACTTATAGAGTAAAATCTATATCGAAATATCAGGAATTAATGGTTAGAAAAAAAGTAAATATTAGTTTATGTGAAACTGAATTTTATATTTAACTTTTAAAAATTTCATGTAATTTTCCAATTTTCAAGTTTTTTTTTTAATTTTTAACTTGTAAGCACATATTTCTAATAAAAAAAAAGGAAAAACATGCATGTACATACTCTTCATAACAAAAAGAATATATACATGTTCATATATTAAAAACAATTTATAATAAACTATTATTATTTTGCATTATTCTTTTCAAATGAAAGCTTTAGAAGTATGTAATGTATTTAATTTTAACAATTCTATAATTCGATATAGTTCACACAAATCCAAATTTTATTATGCTTTATCATAACAACCTAAATTACTTTAATTAGTTGCAAAAGTAAAAACATATTATTAACATTTTGTTTCATTATTTCTTTAGACAAGTGTTAATTATGTAAATAAAATAGAAAAAATACACTCAATATACATATGGTTTTTGTAATAAAGTAAGAATATAAAAAAAAAAAATCAAAGATTGAACAAATGTTTTAGAAATTATTCTTGGTTTTGTCTTTCAATTTAAATTGAAGTGTTATAAGATATTAAATAACAATTAATATAGAAGAAAATTTGTAGTTAATAATATCATATATTAATCTAAACAATAAAATAACTTAATTAGATTTTTTGTACAAATTAAGAGAAAATTTATTTGAAAGTAACTGTTGTAATGAAAGGAAGAACAAATGAAATATACATATATATATATATATAAAGTATGCATAAAGATAATAATTCATTTACACCCTTAGTATTTTGAATTCAAGTATGTTTAATCGTATATGGAATACGGTGCTTTTATTTAATGAACTTCGTGGTTCATGTCTCATCAAATAAGATAAAAAAATAAGAAGAATTATCTGATATTATTTCAGAAGTTAGGAAAGATAATAAATATTCCCTAAATCTCTGTTTGAGGTGGAAAGGAGAGGTTAGAGGGCCTTAAATTTTGACTTCTGAGACGTATTCCAATGCTTTAGTAAGTATCGTAGTATGGTGAAGGTCGTAGAATAGTGGAGGCTAGAATGTGTGTAATTAGGATCAACTTTCACTAGGCTAATTACAACTAGGTAGAAGTCTCAGAAAGCGCTGCATATCGTTTATAGATGACCTTCTCTTAAGAGGTGGAGCTCAACTTAATTTTTGAGAACTAGGCCACAGTCACGTTTATTATAGCTGCTGGCTGAGACTAAATGCTCGACCAGAGCTTGCTAACTTGTGGTCGACTTGAAACTTGCTTACTTGGACCCTGAACTCAATCAGCAAAAAGGTTAATGATAGTGCTTCTGGAATCTGCACATGCAGAAGCAGAGCCTGTATTTCAGACGCAAACATTTCAGGGAAGTTTGAGAGGACATAAAAGCCATAAGTTGGTAGCTAGGTTACGAAGAAGCAATAAGTGTTGTCCGAGAAAGAACCGCACGGATTGATTATTTATGACTTTTGTTTTATAAAAACTATATAGCATATAAAATCAATAAGAGAAGTTTCTTAAATAAATGATTTTTGTTTGATAGTATGAGAATATTAATCCATAATTGGTAAATTTATTAATTAAATATGACACCTTTGCTAGCCTTTGGTTTCATTCTTTCATCATAACCTATGTCTTATTAATTTTTATATGAAGAAAGAAATAATTTTCTCTCTCCGGTATTTACGCCTCCCACCCACCGTAAATGCTATTGCACCCTCTCTGTACGCTCTGCAATAATTCGTAAGTGCCATTTCCTCTCCATCTGTTTCTTCGATTCTCTCTTCGTTTTCCTCACCTCCTATTCAAACTTCAAACACCTCTCTCTCTCTCTCTCTCGACTTTACCTCCCCTTTATCCTCGTCATCTTCTCTCTATCTCTTCTCTCAAGGTAGGTTTCTGTCAAACCACTGGTCTTAACCCCGGAAGTGGTTTTTTCCGGTGACCCTAAACTTCATTTCATTAATCTTTCTCAAAAAGTTAAAAAAGGTTTTATTTTGTTTTTCCTATAGTTGGCCTAGACCATTTTGTTAATAGAGGCATATCCTTTTTTACAACACACCTCATTCCCTCTTTCATGTACCGGGCTACTATATTTTTGCTGAGAAAGAGTACAAAAAGTGTTTAACAGGGTACAGTAGTATCTTAAATTGGGCGTTACAATCTTTTATTTTATTTTTTTTTTTTTAGGGGGGAGAGTTGTTTGAAAATATGGGTTTCTTACAGTGTCAACTCTGCTATGTCTCTTGGCAGGCAATTTTGAAGACTTTTTTGTAGGCTAAAAAACCATAGGTATTTGAGTTCTTTTGCAACTTGGAATAATCCCATTAGCTTAGCCCAGATAATACCTGAGAATCCATTAAAATCAACCTAAAAAGTAAAAACCTCCAATACAGGAATCCAAAGCCAAGACCTAACCATCAAGAGACAGATTTGTGTAGTACTGCTGGTTAGGGTTTTAAAGGTCATTTAGCTACCTATGTATCCCAAAATGATGTTTCCATTCACCGACTCACCGCTGCATTAATTTAAGACAAGAAAATATGTTGCCCTAAGCTCTCAGTCCGATTCGCGAACAATCTACTATAAGGTAATTTCATTTCCTGATTTTCCCCTCTTATTGCTTGCTGTTCTTCTTTTTCTCCAAGTTTATTTCACTTATTCCATGGATAATTAGCTAGAGAGGACGTCATATTTTAGGTAAGCTTTTGATTAATCAACCATCTTTCTCTTCATTGTATATGCTACCTAAATGTAAATTAACTTAATTATGTACTAGTCAATGGTTTGACTAAATAAGTGGTTGTTTTTGGGCTTGGCTATTAAGATATTGGAAGAAAAATCCTTCTCGATAATCGAACTTAAAACTTTTTTTTTTAAGAAAGACACATGTTATAATGGTTTACAGCTCCATGGTTTACTTGGCTTAGAAAGTTTCTAAGCTTCCACTATTATGCACCGGTTTTGACTTTGTTTGCCTTCGTTTCGTCGCGTCTTTGTACTTGCTTTTTGTTTTGTTTTGTTTGTTGGTTAATCCTTTTTTACTTCTCTACAGTTTCTTTATGCCTTCCCCCCCCTTATTTAGTTAGCTTGACTTCTCCTTTGCAGAAACCCAAAAAAATCCATAGCGTCGACATTTGAGCAATTTGTTGACATGTTTAGTCCAAATCTATTTGAGAGCTCCGCAATATTCGACATGATCCATAAGACCTGTGAAAGCGAACCAATGGGAAACATGAGGGACGATGATTATGAGAGTAAATCAGGTACTGAAACCATGGATGCTCCCTCGGGAGATGATCAGGATCCTAACCAGCGCCCCAAAAAGAAGCGTCACCATCGTCATACCCAGCATCAAATCCAGGAGATGGAAGCGTATGTCATTTTTTTCCCTCTTAGTATGGATACCCCATGGTATCTATATACAAGAGATTTTTAAAGATGACTGAGAGACAGATTAAGGAACTCGTTCTTCTTTCGTAGAAGTGATTCTTTTGGATTTTTGGCACTTTCTTTCTCAGGTTCTTTAAGGACTGCCCTCACCCTGATGATAAGCAAAGGAAGGAGCTTAGCCGCGAGCTAGGGTTAGAACCTCTACAGGTCAAGTTTTGGTTCCAAAACAAGCGCACCCAGATGAAGGTATACTTTCAAATAGAGTGAAAATCGGGAGCTCTAATATGCTTTATTTAAGTATTTATACTTATTTTCTTATTAAGTTCTTTATTTATCTAGTGAGCTTTCCTATCTTAACCGCCAAACTCTTCACCTTCATTAACAGGCCCAACATGAACGCCATGAAAATGCTACATTGAAGGCTGAGAATGAAAAACTCCGTGTTGAGAACAATAGGTACAAGGAAGCTCTTATCAATGCTGCATGCCCCAACTGTGGAGGCCCAGCTGCTGTTGGGGAGATGTCATTTGATGAGCAGCATTTGAGAATAGAAAACGCCCGGTTAAGGGAAGAGGTGATCGAAAAAAACGTTACACGTCCCTTGTTATTGTCAAGTTAGTTATTTTGATGCTTATTCAGTTTTGTGTTCTTCTATTACAGATTGATAGGTTATCTGGAATAGCCGCGAAATATGTCGGCAAGCCTTTGATTTCCTTTCCTCAACTTTCTTCTCATTTACGTTCACGTTCTCTTGATCATGGAGCTAGCAATTTGGGGACACAATCAGGATTTGTAGGCGAGAAGGATGGTGGTGGTGATCTTCTAAGATCTGTCTCTAGGCCAACAGAAGAGGATAAGCCCATGATTGTTGAGCTTGCTGTTGCAGCAATGGAGGAACTAATCCGAATGGCCCAGTCTGGGGAACCTTTGTGGTTTCCTGGGGATAATTCTACGGATGTGTTGAATGAAGATGAATACTTGAGAACTTTCCCTAGGGGAATTGGACCAAAACCTTTGGGGTTGAGATCTGAAGCTTCAAAGGAATCTGCCGTTGTCATTATGAATCATGTCAACCTAGTTGAGATTCTCATGGATGTGGTAGGATTTTCTTTTTACACTTGGATCCATTAATTATATGAAATTTTAGATCTACCCCCTACATATTTCTGATTAAAATAATTGATTTTCAGAATCAATGGTCAAGTGTGTTTTGCGGTATTGTTTCAAGGGCTATGACTTTAGAAGTCCTATCAACTGGAGTAGCAGGAAACTACAATGGAGCCTTGCAAGTGGTACTAGGCATTTCGAGATATTTATCTTTTCAATACCATAAATTCAATCTAATAATTTTGTCACACATGAAATTGTGTTAGTTGAAGACAAGTTAAAAAGGAAGTTACTAGAGGGCATGCATTTTCCTTAAGCTTTTGAAAGCGTACCTAACATCCCGCATTTTCAGATGACGGCTGAGTTTCAAGTCCCATCACCACTTGTACCAACTCGGGAAAATTACTTCGTGAGGTACTGTAAGCAGCATAGTGATGGAACTTGGGCTGTTGTTGATGTTTCCTTGGATAATTTACGCCCTAATCCAATGCCCAAGTGTAGAAGAAGGCCGTCAGGTTGTTTGATCCAAGAATTGCCAAATGGATACTCAAAAGTAAGTTACCCTTTAACTCAACATATATATGTTGGCAGGCAAAATCTTCATTTAATCATGTGTCATGTTTTCGTGATACTTCAGGTTATATGGGTTGAGCATGTAGAAGTGGATGATAGAGCTGTCCACAACATATACAGACCAGTAGTTAATTCTGGTCTAGCTTTCGGAGCAAAGCGTTGGGTCGCTACATTAGATCGACAGTGTGAACGTCTCGCAAGTTCAATGGCCAGTAACATTCCGGCAGGGGATCTATGCGGTAAAAGCATATTACTTCTTATCCTCCATTTCTCCTAGAGATACCTTGTAGAAGCGTTAAATTCACTGTTCAATAGTGACCTCATCTTTCTATTAAGTTGCCATCTCAATTCTTATTCCACAGTTATAACAAGCCCAGAAGGTAGGAAGAGTATGTTGAAGTTGGCTGACAGGATGGTGACTAGCTTTTGTGCCGGCGTTGGAGCTTCTACTGCCCATGCTTGGACAACTTTATCAGCAACGGGTTCTGATGATGTGAGGGTTATGACCAGGAAGAGTATGGATGATCCAGGCAGACCTCCTGGCATTGTGCTAAGCGCTGCGACTTCCTTCTGGATCCCAGTTCCACCAAAGAGGTTATTTGATTTCCTCCGGGATGAGAACTCTCGAAGTGAGGTAAATTAGCATAATCATTAATCTTCCAATTAAGCATTTGCACCGGTTGCTTCTAGGACCACATTGTCGCAGCAAAGAAAAAAGTGACCGAATATTACTAAAGTTGTTCGCTTGTTAGATAAAAAGGAGGCATGGACTTGGGAGAAGTCAATCATTTTGTCAAACATCTTATTTGGACAATTGAAGAAGGTTTCAGTATTTTGTCAATATCATTTATTCGCGTTAAAGATCAATCATCATAAATCACACCTACCACATGTTTTCTTATGCCAATCATGCATTTTGCTATTTTCTTTACATTGCCACAACAATGGTGCATTATTGTGTACAGCGGCTATAAGATACTTTTAATCTTGAGTAACCATGCAATTAATTCCAATATTTTGAACAATACTTCTAGCACTTTTTCTGTTAGAATATTATGCTAAATTCCACATTTTAACTTGAATTTCTAGTGGGATATCCTATCAAATGGTGGTCTCGTTCAAGAAATGGCTCACATAGCTAATGGTCGTGATCTAGGCAATTGTGTCTCCTTACTGCGCGTAAATGTAAGTTAGCAAGCTGCAGATTTGTTTTAGATCTTTTAACTAGTGACCCTACCTCAATGACAATCATCCATTAAGCTCTAAAATAATTTCCAATTGTAAACTAATATGTAGAGTGCAAACTCTAGCCAAAGCAATATGTTGATACTACAAGAGAGCTGCAGTGATGCTACGGGGTCCTATGTGATTTATGCCCCAGTTGATGTTAGTGCCATGAACGTAGTCTTAAGTGGTGGGGATCCGGATTATGTCGCGCTATTACCATCAGGTTTTGCAATTCTTCCTGATGGCCAGGGTCCAGGACTTAATAATGGAGGAGAAATTCTAGAAATCGGTTCGGGCGGCTCTCTCCTTACTGTGGCGTTCCAGATTTTAGTTGATTCAGTTCCGACGGCAAAACTTTCTCTTGGGTCAGTGGCTACTGTCAATAGTCTAATTAAATGCACAGTTGAAAGGATCAAAGCTGCAGTCATGTGCGATCATGCTTGACCAAATCATCGGTGAGCGATCAACTTAGTTCTTTTACTATTTTTGGGGTTTTTCACAATGGTTGTCCGTCCTTCTGAACCTATTTTTTATGTGTTTCAGCGAAAAGAAATGGTGTTTGCCTCAAAACATAATGAAGTCAAGAGCGCACCTTACCTTTGAATTGATCCTTGCCTGGTGGTGTTGGTAAGCAGGCAAATCACCACCCTCCTAGGGTAATAGGTTCGGGTATTGACTTTGCCAAACAAAGATCGAACTTAACTCATGTCTAGAATATATATATATATATATATATATATGTGTGTGTGTGTGTGTGTGTGTGCGCGTGTGTGTTACGGCAACTCACCATTTTGTGACCTCAGGGCTAAGTCTAAGATTCAGAGTTTAGTGTAGCAGTGATTATACTGAATAGTCGAATTTCTTTTCCTTCTTTAGTTTCATGTGTTTTTGTTGAAGCATTAGTTGGACTTATTCCCCATTAACGAACACTTGTTTTAGCTTTATGTTTTGGTAGTTTTGGAATTAATGAATAGTTATTGCCTTTGCTTCCCTGTCTCACCCTCATGCCGCTATTAACAGGTTTAACTGCTTTCCCTTTTCATTTTTCTCACCCCTCCAGTTTTTGATTGGTGGAAAAGAAAAAGGTATTGGCTGGTCAGGCAGAATCACATATTATTTTTAGTAGTTGGACATTAATATTGAGATTTGGAAGCTACAAACAGCTTTGGATACTCCTAACAATCCAAAAATTGGTAAATTACCCTCAAAATATCAGCATATCCCTCTATGGTCTATAGTATTATTAATAGATGATAATGGTAAAAGATACTTTTGTGCTAATTTAAATTTCCTCTTTTCCAAAGGGAAAGTATTATTGAGAATTAATCCCAAGATATATATTACATAATATAATATGACTAACCAAAGCTAACTTCCAAATTAAATGTTTCACAATAATTTACTAAAGCTGATTTTTTCCTTTTTTAAGTTTAGAGATTATGAAACTTACCCACATTTTCAATTTTCTAAAACTAGCTAGCCTTCTTTTTAATGGTTAGAGACAAATTACCCTGACTATTTCCATGTTCTGGATTCTAGTAAGGATGCCCATAGTCACCTTTTTCTTGTTGATCAAATATTGAATTCTTAGTTCAATTGATTAAGATTCAATACTTAACACTTTCAATTATTGAAAAAATGTCATTGAATCTATCATCAGAGCGTCAATGTCAAATACTTCTTATGAAAACCTTGAATTTTGATAACGCATATCTTGTTTACAATATATATTATCTTCAAAAATTATTTTGTTAACGTTTATTTTGTTTACCTAAAAATAACCAATAATTTTCTTTCTAATTTCTTTTACAATATATATTATCCTCAATAAATATTTGTCGAGATTTACTTGTGAATATTAAATCCCATCAAACTAAAGAAATATAAAGGTGTTGTATGTAAAC